>JAHDVE020003021.1:0-186564 GCA_022606495.2 Halesus radiatus | reverse complement strand
TTTCTTCCTCGATTTTTCTTCAATAGCAACCAGTTCTTATGAAACTTAATCAATTTTTCAATGCAATGATTTTGTTGTCCGGTCGGAATACTAGATTTACTCCATACTTTTATAAGTTCTGGAATAAGTATATGCGCGGAGTCTTTCACATTTTTTGATTCATTTAATATGTGGTGAAAACGGAGTAAAACTTTCCGAAGAGTAGGAAGTTGATTAAACCTCATCAATGGCTCAATATCTCAAACCCCAAGTAGAAAAACTTTGTCTTTTTTTCGAGTAGATGAACACATTTTATCACACTGATTCACTTCACAGTCTACGAAATAAGTGTTTAAATTTGTCTATAAAACTCTTCAGTACTTTATTTTAATATTTATTTAATAGTTTAGCACACTTCCATATTCAGACTGATAATAATTATTCATAACTCTACTCGAGAGGGGTGGTCTACAAGGATTTTATTCGAATATATGGGTTTTCTTACAATCGTTACTAAGTGGTTTTTGGCTGTCTAATTTCTAATTATTTTGTTTTTTTCCAGTAGGCTTAATTACCTTGGACTTGTGGCCTTACTTCAATAATGTTTGGGAAAAACCTTAAAAGTAATATGCATTATTAATGACCTGGAATAATTATATCACCGTAAATATAATAACAATTTGACAACACTAAAAATTAGGTCATTAATGAATGCATAATACTTGTAAGGTTTTTCCCAAACAATATCGAAGTAAAGCTACAAGCCCGAGGTAATTATGCCTACTGGAAAAAACCAAAATAATTATAAATTAGACAGCCAAAGACCACTTAGTAACAATTGTAAGAAAACCCATATATTCAAATAAAATCCTTGTAGACCACCCCTCTTACCCTCCCCCATATTTGTGTATACAATGATGTGTGAAGATGGTCTTGACAGGCTGAACCTGGTTACAGTCAAATAAAATTAAGTGGAAAAAAAGTTTTATATTAGTTTTATAATAATATATTAAAAAGTACAAATTAAGCATTTTACACAAAAATTTCAAAAACAACACTCGATTGAGCACCCCTTTTTACTTGAGCCATCTCGCTGAAATTTTAATATGTTATTACTATGAATACATGTAACAAATTCACGGAGCGGTCAGATGAAAAATAATAAAAAAAAATTTTTGGACCACCCTAAATTGTACATGCTAATTAAAAACACTCGAGTGAAAACCTATTATTGGTTCAGTTTTTATATATAATATTACCATTCTTCATAAATATGGTTAACTGTTGTTTTCCAAATAAAATAAATATAAATACAGGGTATAACAAAACATACCCGACACACTTCAACACATTCGCCACTGAAATATTTTACCTTTAAGAAATGATTTTTTTTTTTTTTAAGTAGGTACCATTAATATAAAATAAATTAATAAAAGTAGAAATTAATAGTCATAAAATATCAGTGTTGACCTGTCCTGTGTGAACCATGCTTTATAAATGAGAGAGTGTCAAATGAGCCAAAGACACTGCACACATTTGTTTTGTATGAACGCTTGAGCCGCGTCTTGTCAGCAGTCAACGTGTTAAGCAGTAATTCTTGAGTTTGTTTGGAATAAATAATGTCAATATGGCATTTTGATCTGCGGTGAAGTTTTTTTTCAGTTAAATTTTGATTTTTTTCATGCTCAAACAAAAAATTCTTTCACATGTCTTCATTACTGATTTTTTTAATGTTTTAGGTGAAAAAAAAAAGTCACCAAAGACCAAAATGCAATAGTTATCAAACGTACATGGCGCATACGATGCATCTCCTCCCCGCTGAGCGCAAGATATGACCAATAGACACCAGCGTACTAATATTTATGCATCATCCCCTCCACGTCCCCGGCTAGACTGACGGGGGCCGGGCTACTGGACGCAATATTTAGGTGGTATCCCCTTTCCACCGTCCGAGCGACAAAACGAAACGGCATTGGCCAAACCCATCAACTGCACGAGGGGACGCACAAAGCCGGGGGAAAATGCTCACAACTCAAAATTTTTAATTAAGCTTACGAGAGTCCCTAATAAATAAATAATAAATAAATATCTAAAACATATATCTATTAAACGGTATTAAACATTATGTTAGAATTAAGTATGGAGTTATTAAGAATACTCCCGCACACTGTCGGGAGTGGGACCCCCAAAAATAAAAATGTATATTTAATCATAAATCTAATAAAAATGGTAGGAAGAAGTGGTTTACATGAGAGAAAACGGTCGAGGGTTCTGTTGCTTACACAAATTTAAAAACTGCAAAAAAATCACATGAAAATACAAGAGACTACACCAAAAATGTACCTCGCTAACACGGGGCGGCCTGAGCGCTCAGTCCCAAAAACTGCATACGACCCTGGTGCGCGGTATAAATTTAGCGCAATAGGCTATCAATAGGCACTCCGACTCACTACCCAAACTCGCTCTGCTCTGATTGACTCTTCTTTCTACCTGGACCTCTACAACCGCCTTTTGACTGCAATTCCTTGGAACCACACCTCTTTTACCCTCTGGACAAACTGAACCGAGCCCTGTATACTTAACAGCCTGCAGACTGGAAAACTAACGCCTATTCTACAGTCAATAGAGACGATGAAGTTGTCCAATATATAATAGACATTTTAAAATCCAAATAAGCTCAGGAATTGCTGGTTAAAGGATGTCGGGTACATCTTGTTACACCTTGTATATCAATTCTTATAATATTCAGTTATATTCTTCTCACGAAAGACAAATACAATTCAAACCGGGAACAAGGTGAAACCTCCTAACAGGTCTCAATAGCGGTGAATTTCACATAAAAGTATTGAGTAACATACAATTTAATCAAAAATTTAAGCTATAAATCGTCTTCTGAATTAAAACTTTGCCATCCTTAGATAAATATATCTTGTTATTGATTTATTCTACTAATTTCTATATTTGCTAAATACCTTATAATGAACATCTCAGCTGAAATAATTTAGAACGAGTAAATCTAGCTTCCAAGAAAATGGGCTCTTGTATAGGGCTGGCAGATTTTTCAATAGTAATAATAATAATAATAATAATAATAATATAATAATAATAATAAATGTTTATTCCGGTATGTGGGGAGGTTAGTGCAGTCCCACACATTCCATATAAAATATACATGCAATAGTTATAAAAAATATACAAAATATGTACAAGAGTTTAAAAAAAGTAAAATAATTATAAGACAGTAGTATAAGGTGATACATCACACATAAAACAAAAAATAAAATAAAAAATAAAATAAATAAATAAGAATTTATAATAGTGATCAGTTGCTAACCCTGTACAAATCTCAAGTACGTCCAACAATTGAATTTGAAAGCCACCTCTAGGCTGGAGCTCCCAAATGCTTGATAAACCTACTTGATTCTGTGCAAAGGAGGGTGGTTCATCTGATTAACAATACGTAGATAAGAGACCGATTTCCATCTCTATTGCATAGACACAATGTAGGTATGCCGAGTCTGTTATACGGATATTTCAATGAATCCTGCTTAAAAAAGCTAGCAGCGTTGATCCTCTCTGTACCGGTGCACACCCGTGAAACTCGACGGACATGAGCGGAACACCCGTTCACAGTTGATGTTGGCTTCATGAGAACGGTTTGTTTCAACAATTTTTTTATGTAAGTCGGCTCGCATTTGGAACGAGCTACAGGTATCTGTCTTCCGTCCTACATTTAATCAAGGCCCGCATTAACAAATCCCTTCCTGCAGCCCCCTTCTTGACCCGCCTTGCCCAGCCGGGTAGTGATATATATAGTTTGCCTATCTGAAACAGCGAGGTCGTCAGTGTCTATACACCTGAAACGCATTGATAAGGTAATTGTCATATTTGCTTAGATGTCTCTAGTGTTCAGTAGGGTTAATAGTTCATGTAGTGATCAACAGATGTTACTAGATCATAGGTTCACCCCTCCTATGTTAAAAACAGAGGTACGAGCACTTGAAGCTCATTTAGAATAATATAGATTACTAATTACAAGATACTTGCCTCCGAGCTGTTTATTTCTCGTTCAAATTATAATAAGGAACTCCAGTACGATTTTTTTTTATCAATAATGATGTTCAAACTTGAAATGCCAGTATATTTCGTTTTATAAGTTAGTTTTCATAGTTAAAATAATTTTCAAAGTTTCAATTTTTCAAAGCCCGCCAAAACGCTCCAAATCTATGGCCGGTCAGTTTTGAGATTAGAATGTCAAAACAAGGATGGGCTTTATCATATATATTTTTATATTCTATTCATGGTACACCATAACAAAACATAAATAATAAAAGTATGTATCTTTTTAGAAACATTAACTCAAAGAATAATAACATTATTGAGCATTATCATAATATCCATATTGATAATTGGTTTGCTCATGAATACTCTAATTTTTTTCATTAATAATAGTTTTTTTTCTTTTATATTGAACAACAATTATAGAGCTTAAAGTCACCCAAATTAAGTTTAAATTTAGCCAAAACTAAAAAAAAATGCATATTTAAAATACAAAACAAAATCGAAAAATAAAAATGTCCATACTAATTCAAAAACAGAATGCGCACTCGACGTCAGATGTTCCAAATGAAATGGTACCAATATAACAAGTTGTTTTGATGAGATGATTTTTTATTCACTTTTAAATAGCGATTTATAAATTCTCCTTATATTAAAAATTAGGTATTCAGAATCGGTGTTTGCTGATCTATATGAATATATATTTTTAAAGCCATTATATTTTTACATGGAGTTACTTATTGTATTATCGTCTTAAATAATAAAGACATAGTGATTGTTGTGAAGACATGTTTTATTGAATAATGCTCACAGCAGTTAATAAGCTCACCTCAAATACTCCTGAAAGCTCTGTTCATTCACAACAGACTCCGGCATCTCATTGAAGCTGAGCTGTTGGGGCTTGTAGTTGGGCATAGACGGGGAGCCGCGGCTGTAGACCCAAGACGGGGAGGCCGATGTCTGATTCATGCTCTCGTTGACCGTGGAGTTGGACAGCCAGCTGCGGGTGGACAGGTTGATGGGGGCGGGCGAGGAGGTGTCCAGCGGCGCGGGGCGCAAGGTTGAAGGGGACTGAATTCTGTATGAATTGTCTGGAGAAAAGAAAAAAATTTTAAATTATATTTTGCAAAATACAGAACAATTAGTGAACTCTGTTAACTTTTGTAATATACATATAGTCTACCAACAACCTTTATACATCCACTTACCTCTGCAAGGGACCAAACAAACTAAACATTTTTGCTACTTCAGTAAGAGCATAATTACTCTGTGGAACCATTTTATGAAATAAATAAACACACTTTGTTTACAGAACAATTCATTGATAAACCAACATGTTTCAGGAACTTTGTGTCTGAAACATGTTGGTTTATCAATAAGCATTTTTAACACTAAGTTATATAGAGTCTACGTTCATTGTAAAATCAGTGTTAACTATTATTCTGCGGGTGAAGCAGGAAGGGGGTGAGGCGGCTATCGATGTCGCCCGAAATCCATCCGACCGCCAACGAACTCAACGAATGGAGTCGCCTTCGGGCCGCCTTCTGGCCGCCGTGGCCTTGAGCATTTAAGTTACCAGCGTGCCTACTTCAGTTGTTCCTTGAGTTTTTTAACATTAAAAAAGCCAATTCATAAATATTAATAATGGTAAAACCTATGAAAGGTTACACTATTGCTTTTTCTATCTTTTCCAGAATTACGTGTTATTATTGGAGATCTATACACGGCTAGCGCTTGTAATCGACTGAAGTTCGTGTTATATTTATGATGCCAATTGGTCGCATGTTGTTACCCATATTTCGAATTCTAATATTTACTCCATTTGACCTTAATGGTTTTTAATGATTTACTTTTTAAATTTGATTGCACTACTAACCATTATATTTAGAGCATTGATGCCACGGACTGCACAGATAAGTGAATACATCTGTAAACAATTGAACGAATTGAGGATCTACTTTAAAGACAGCTATGCGTATCTTGTGTACTTACCATGATCTTTGAATCCGAGCAGAGTCTTCTGTCTTGCTGTAACTAGGACGGGTGACATAATGAAGGTGTGATACAAGTATCGCAGGCAGTGGTAGATAGTGTTCAGTCCAAATACAATTGTTAAAAAGTATTCTGCGTAATGAAGCCATGTTGTGTAATATTGACATTTATATTTGCTGAAATGATAAAAAATATCATAATCAATGTTTTAAATTATAGAAAGGTGTTCCTTAAAAACATTTAATAAATTATTACTTACAGGTCGTATATAAGAACGCCAAATAATACTGCATTTATTGATCCCCATTTAAGTGACACTTTCTTTTTGTGGGATAAATATTTTAAATCTAATGTTTTTGAAAGTACAGGCATCTGTTTTGTCGAAGCCCTGAAAAAATAATATACAAAACGTTAAATAAATCTAATAAACAGATGTCACAAAAATAAGTATGCTGTGTCATGATTTACTATGTACAATATTAGGCTTAAAAAAACAAATTATTTAAAAAAATTCAAAGCTATGTTTTCACATGAAGGTTATTGTAGCAAGCCAGGATAGGTAAGTTCAAAACTAAGTAGATAATTATCTTTGGTATGAAATGTTCAATTAATACAAACATTTTTATGTAATTTTGTCCGTCCTAAGCTCAAAATAAATACCCCACAAAACGCAAATATTTTTTAATAATAAAAGAAAACTATAACGCCGACATAGTAACCGCCAAAACTTGGTATTGCATTTTTTTCTATGGCTGTTCTGACAGCTCTACCACATGTTGTCAAAATTTTAACGTAATGTGTACCTACTATCATTCTGCAATCGTTGAAGGTGGGGTTAAATTGAACACTTTTTTTATAAATTTTCTTTGATAAGACTTGATATATCCTTTGTAATACCTATAAGTAATTACCGAATTCACAAACATACTTAGTTTCTAAAATGTGCATTTCAAGTAATAATAATTCCCAGATTAGACAGGCCATAAAAAAAATTGCACAAAGGCTAGCCGCGTGTATTTTTGTTCAAGCCGGAAACCATTGTAAAGTACTACATCGTAAAGCTTAGACCACCCTTAAATACCATTTTAGAAAGTCGGCATTATTTTACAAAAGAACAGCAATAAAACCTAAAAGGAAATAAGCGTGTAATAAATGAGCGGCCCACCAGACAATACGGGTCATAAAAAGATCAGGAACAGGGCTCTCTGGAAACAGTTGGTTTGAAGCTTCCGCCCAGGAAGGTACATAGTCTCGCCCATCGGAGAGGCCGCTCAGGTCCTCTGACGACAGTGAGTATTACGCTTCCGTCCCAGAAAGTACGATCTGCGCCTTTCGTAGATCTACTTGCAGAAGTCGCCCAGGCTCTGCACCGCGAGTGAGTTTTACGCTTCCGTCCCAGAAGGAAGTCTGGTCTTCGCCCTTCGGCGATCTACCGTAGAAGTCGCCAGGCTCTGCACCGCGAGTCAACCCCCCGCTCCGCCCAGGAAGTTACTGATCTTCGCCCTTCGGAGATCAAACCCCGGAGACCGCCCAGGCCTCTGATCATCGCCGCGTTTATACCTACTCCCGATCTGGAGGTACTTGGATACCTAGTGCGAACGCGAGAACTTTGCATACCCAGCCGCTCTCTGGACCCTGTATAGCCATCAGTAAAGGGAAGTGCATCTGAACTCTCATACCATATAATTCTCCCACTATGTCACCCTGTGAATACTCTCGTAAAGACTTTTACATAGGATAACTAAACTTTCCCGTATAATTAAGCCAAGTGAATCTCTAGCTTTAAGAATCAACTTTCCGTATAATTAAGCCAAGTGAATCTCTAGTTTTAAGAATACAAACTTTTACGTAGATTTAACGAAGTAAATAGTTAATTTTAAGTACAAGTAGATTTAAGTACTTGCCTATCTAGTTTTATTGAAATTTTGTGTCTAATTAAGATTAACTTTAGTTTAAGGGGGAAGACTCAAATAAGGCGCTAAACGTCACTTCGCAGTATGCTAACGTAAGCAATACAACACAAAATTTATCTGCAAATTCTTAACAGAAAGTTACGAAAGTGTCTAAGGTTTTCAGTGACGTAAATTCTTAAACTGTAACCTTTTATATTATATATGAAACACCTACAGTAATTTTAAGTAAAACGCTCGACAGTGCCTTCGCCGTTATGTTAACTGCACACATTACAAACATATTTAATCAAAATCCTTCCACAATCTCAGAGTAAATAAGATCAAGAACCAAAAGCGTTTATTAAAAATAATTCAGTAAATTTAGATTTTCACTGTAATTCCCTCAAAGTTCAGGCATTTTTAAATTCAGTTCCGTCATACAAAAAACGTATGACAATTTCTGGCCCGCGCGATTGTTGATAAAACGTTTTATTTCGCCGGAGTAAATCAGTTGTGAGAAGTCCTTCAGAGCGAGCGGACGTCGATTTGAAATTCGATATTTCTGTCTGTTTTATGACGAATAGCTGGGAAGAGAGGTGTTAAACTGCCACCGGAATGTAGGAATTACGTATTTTCGATTTTTTTGTTATAATCACATTTCTTTGCAACGTTCTTTAAGATGGTCCAAAAAGTGATTCATTTATTATACGGCACAATATAAAAGACCTGCGCACTGGAAAAAAACTGACGGACGTGGTACAGATCTACAAGATTAGATCTTTGCAGGCGGTCAACAGCAAAACTAATGAATGAACGAATTATTTTTAAAATCTTAACATTTTTTGTGCCAATATAATTTACAATCTTGACGCCCCTGACTGCATATATAAGTATGCCGATCTGTGCCTATCAAAATCCATAGTTTTAGCGGCTATTTTGAATTTCTAGATATTCACACCGATTTGGTTAGAAAGCAGCGTAAGTCATGTTAAGGGGGTGCTGAAGTCAAATTTAATGTCAACCTGAGTAATTTCGATGGTCATTTTTAATTTTGAGTTCTCTACCGATTTGGTTCAAAATCGGAATTAAAGTGTTTGGAAGTGATCTGAAATCAAATGCGAAGAATGATAACAAAGAATGTTTTTCTTCATTTCAAATTGTAGAATCTTTATCCTACTTTAAAAAATATTAATTATCCTTCACCGAAAAATTACCCCTTAATTAATAATTTTAAAAAAAATAGCGAAGTTTGTTTTTTTTATTTCTCGCCATTTTTTTAGTGTTTAACCAATTTTGACAGTGAAGGGGTAATTTTTCGGTGAAGGTTAATTAATATTTTTAAAGTAGGCTAAAGATTCTACAATTTGAAATGAAGAAAAATATTCTATGTTATCATAATAACATAGAATGTTTTTCTTTATTTAGAACACCTGTATTTCGGACGATATTAGGTCCTTGGAGACTAATTTGTTTTCAAATTGTACCATCTTTAGTCTACTTTAAAAACAATACATTAACCTTTACCGAAAAATTACTCCTTCACTGTCAAAATTGACCAAACCACTAAAAAATAGCGAAGAATGACAACTTACAAAAAATTAGAATAATTTAGAACCGCTGTATCTCGGACATTATTAAATCGTTAGAAACGTATTTGATTTCAAATTATAGCATATTTGGTCTACTTTGCTTGAGGGAGGGGCAAGGGGAAGATAGGAGACTTTTGTGAAAATACTCCCTGTTATAGGTATTATTCACCGGCAAAATATCAGTTTTTCTTAGTGCCTTCATTGACTTGGTGAATTGTATTCAAGCTTATTGTGTGCGTCTGGAGTGGGTTGTAAATCATCGTTATCTACCTATGTTATATTTTTACTGCTGTTTAGTATACAATATTGAAGGGCGTTTCTAAATCCCAAAAATTATCAAAAGACAAATAATTCTAATTCCCGATTAATAAACGGGATCTAATTCACATCCTCCATCTTGGTTCCCAATTCAAATGTAATAGTAGAATTACTTAACCATTAATAAAAACCAAAGCCACTAATAGAATAGCCATATAAAAAAGCATCCAATTCATTTCAACCACCTTGAATCCCCTAGTGAACAATCGAAAAACGGATTCCTTGATTCAAAATCCATGAAAATAATTCCCTGTGTCAAAAAGCTGTGCTTATAAGTATTTCTGAGCAGTTGGTCCACCTTACCCATTTCTATAATATTTCCGAAGCTAAAAAAAAAGATTATGCTGTGAAGAAATAAATATGTAAATAGTAACAAAACAAATCTTTTGTAAAAGGGAGGCACTTTGTATGGCTACTGACAATAATTAATATATTATATATAAATTGAAAAAAACATATTCTCATCAGTTACCCTATCCTATTACCAACAGATGCTAAGTTAAGTCTGTCAAGCTTCTATTTATTTATTTTTATACAGCGAATAAACGAAAAAAATATATAGCAAATGTTTTTTGTTTCGTATTGCATCAATACGCTGAACATTTTTTTAATCCGCCGTGGTCTACATTATCCACATTTCCCCAATCCTGCTGCCGGATCGCGGTGGTCCGTGGTTTTAAGTTTGAGGCCTAAAATTCCTAACGGCGGTGAATACGCGGTCTTATACTGGACCCTTAACAAATTAATTCAGCAGTAAATATTGATTTTGTACCATCCTTTAACGTAGAATATATATTTTCCAATACGACAGATTTTAAACTCTCCGTTGCCGATAATTATTCCTCGAATACACAAAATATTAGATGCATTTGAAAAAAAATTGACAACTTCGATCCTTTTACATGACCTAAATACTCATTTTGATATCATTCTTTTAAGTGAATGTTGGACATATGATGCTTATTTGGCTATAAAACTTTCCACACTACTACTAAACTCAACCAAAATGATGGGATAGTGATCTTTGTTAAAGAGTCTCTGAACGCTTCTATCTCCGAAATAAACTTGACGTAAGCAAATTACGTCAAAATATCACTAGGCTCCAATTTATCTGTATTTGCTATTTATAGACCACCATGCTATAAAAAATTTTCTGATTTCATTAATACTGTACAAAAACTTCAGGATAATAATAAAAATACACAACAACTCATTCCAGCAGGTGGTATGAACATAAACGTTCTCAAATGTAAACCCAAAATTAACGAATATCTAAGTCTTTTAACTCAATATGACCTTAAGTCGACTATAAATCTTCGACAAGAACCACTTTCTAGTCAAAATCCTGTATTGATCATAAACTATGTCATCCACTATTCATTCAACGGTTCATTCATCACTTTTCTACCACACTCAACATCCGATCGAAAAATGAAATAAAAACAGATGATTACACAAACACCTCTTATCACATAATAGACTTCAAAGCACTTAGTTCAGATACAAATCACGAATCTTGGACTGCAACCCTGAAAGAAATGGATACGAACAAAGCTCTATATGAATTTACGTTAACTTTGGAAACATACACAAATAAACACACCACTTTAAAAACTAGTAAAAACACTACATACAATATATTTAAAATTAAACCACGGACCACAGCAGGTTTGGTAAAAAGTATTCACAAACGTAAAATGATGCATACGAGAGAAAGCAAAAACTCAATGGATAGCAAACTAAAAAAATATTATTTTTTAAATAGAAACTTATATCATAAACTAATGCAGGTTAAATATAAATTTTACCGAAAAGAAATAGAAAATGCCAGAGGAGACCCAAAAAGAAATCGGAAAGTTATAAAAGATGCAACTTATTTAAACCCCAGGAAAAGTACTAATATTAATGAATTGTTAGTTAATGGGAAATCTTTTTAACAAAAAACGAACCCAACAAACTAGCTTATCACATAAATTCTTATTGTATTAATGCTGGCATCGATTTAGCTAAAAAAATCTTAACAAAAGATCTAGCAAATTAAGAATTACTTGCAAAACATTGCTCTACCAGACGCCCAATACACTCTTTTAATATGTACAAATTAAATAAAACAGAAATAACAGAGCTTATTCTGTTTTATTTAATTAATTAATTTCACTCAAACCATTTTGCGCTCCGGGTTCAGACAACATCTCTAACCAAATACTTATAAATCTGTGAGAACATATTGTTATACCTCTTCTACACATATTCAATCAAAGTTTCTGCCAAGGGATTATCCCCGATAAACTGAAAATTTCCAGTATTACACCAATTCACAAATCCGGAGACAAAACCCTAATTTCCAACTACAGACATTTCTCACTATTAAACTCATTATCTAAACTCCTGGAAAAGGCAATGAAAAAAGACTACTCTCCTACCTCGAAAAATAATTTATTATTTTCAAGCCGCCAATTCGGTTATCGAGCAAAAACGAGCACAGAAAAAGCTATATCGGAATTAACTAAATTCGTTGTTAAAAATTTAGATGGTGAATTTAAAGTAATTGGAGTTTTTCTAATTCTAGCTAAGGCCTTTGACACTATCTCTCTCGTTGTTATACGAAAAACTTAAAAATATTGGCATCAACGGACCAGCGCTCAAGGGATTTATTAGCTACTTTAAAAATAGGGAATAAATAGAGAAATTAAATAAATGCTTCAGTGAAACGGCAAAAATAAAGTATGGAGTCCCTCAAGGTAGCATTTTGGGTCCCATTCTATTTCTCATTTATATTAATGGACTCACTGAAATTAAAATCCCATCTCTCTTATATAATGCGATTAGTTACGCAGATGATACGGTAAGTTTATTCAAAGCGCAAACTGGGGAAAATGTCATTAAAAAGACTGAAATTGGTATGAAGGAAATAAAAAAAATGGTTCGACAAGAATCTACTTACCTTAAACACCTCCAAAACTAAATACTTGTCTTTTGATAAAACCAATTTTGGACAACCAAAAACCTTTTCGCATTTACACCTACACCGATGTATTACTTCTACAACATCAAACTGCACGTGCGAAAAAATTGAACACACGGATAATATTAAGTATCTAAGCTTGACAGTGGATTGCAAACTAAAATGGGAACTCCATATTAACCAACTTTAAAAGAGAATCCGGAAACTATCTTATATTTTTAAAGCAATAAGAAACATCATGTCACTAAAACGATTAAAAAATGTTTACTTTGCCCTTTGTCAAAGTATTTTAACTTGTGGGATATCAGCATGGGGTGGAGCTGCAGACACGTATATTTGCGCTAAATACATCTCACAAAACAATAATTTGAATCATGTTCAAAAAACCATATCGACATCGTATAGAAAACCGATTAATTACGAATAGCATTCTTGATATAATAAAGTTATTCATTTAAAAAAATTATCTATGCCGAAAATAATCACCTTCCTATATATCTCACTCACAAAACACAAGAGCTAAATCTCACGATCATTTTCAAGTAACAAATATTAAATCCACTTTTGCGAAGAAACACGAATTCTACCACGCACCTCACATATTCAACATCTTTCTAATAGAAACCTCTCAATATATAACTAAAATGGTTATGTAAAAACTTCAACATATAATTACTTGCAAACTCCCCTTAATCTGATATCGTTATTCTTATTAATATTAAATATGTTTTTTTAATTTAAACATTTTTTATTATGCACTTTTAAATAAAAAAAATAATTTTATCGTGATATTTTTTTAATCTATTTTGTAGCTTCTTATTTACACTTTTTAAACTTTGTATTTAATTAAGTATTGAAGTATTTTAATTCATTTGTATATCCATATATTTATTTTTTATTGTTACCCGTCTCAGAACAGACATCGTCTAGTGAGACGGGTAAAGTACACATAAATGTTTAAAATTTTATGCCAATAAACGCCCGGGTTGCCGCCAATGAAATGAATTGTAAAATACTTACTTTCTTTTAAGATGCTATGTTTTTACATCCGGCTGCACCACTGAAGAAAGGCCATTCAGTCTGCTATCGCCAGCCCACCCCCTACAGCCACCCTCTGGCTTCACTCACACCTCACACTTCCCACCTTCCTCTTTCCCTTCCCCTGTCCCCGGCCCTCCAGCCACCAGCCGCAGGTTCCAGGGCCGGCTGAGGAAGAGGAGGCAGAACAGACGGGCATAACTCAGGGCGTTATCCCCGCCAGCCTCCGAAGACATTTTCTCGGCGAAAATTACTGCCGATTGGGATGTGAGATTAGTGCGCCTCCGTGGCTGAATTATCGCCTGCTGAGGAGGTGGAATGTAGCCAGCATCCAGTAGTATCCGCTATCCAAAATCCACGGATACGGGACAAAGAGTCCGGCTCTTATTCGTGAAATGTTTTTAGAATACGGGATCCGGACCTCTGAAGACCGCTTTCATCGTTGGTTTTCCGCAGTCGGATATTCCCTTCTCAAAAATTGTTACATTTTGTAAGGCCCAATCAAAGAATAATAATCAATTGGGAAAAAAGGTAAAAACATTTCTATATTGTGCAAGTATTTTAATATAATTTTTAATACCAATATAGACACTAAAGATTATTCTAAAACTATCGATCGGACGAAATATTTAGGACAATCTGTGTTTTGGATACTAGGCAACTTTACGCCAAAAGCATACTAGCATATTTCTTTAAATACTAAACTCTATTTGACAAACTCCAAACTGCTCGCGATACTAGATCTAAAGGGAATGATCTCTCAATTACCCCTTTCGCTAAAACAACATTTGGCCAAATAAATTTTAGGACAATCTGTGTTTTGGATACTAGGCAACTTTACGCCAAAAGCATACTAGCATATCTCTTTAAATACTAAACTCTATTTGACAAACTCCAAACTGCTCGCGATACTAGATCTAAAGGGAATGATCTCTCAATTACCCCTTTCGCTAAAACAACATTTGGCCAAATAAATTTTAGGACAATCTGTGTTTTGGATATTAGGCAACTTTACGCCAAAAGCATATTTCTTTAAATACTAAACTCTATTTGACAAAGTCCAAACTGCTCGCGATACTAGATCTAACGGGAATGATCTCTCAATTACCCCTTTCGCTAAAACAACATTTGGCCAAATAAATTTTAGATATTTTGCAACAAAGCTAAACAATGTACTTCCACTGGCCAGTAGACTGAACACAAATTACGTTAATACTCGTATATAAATTGGACACCAAGATTTGGATCACTTGCCAAGACAGATCAAAATTCAATGATTTAAAAAAAAACATCCCTTTAAGTATGATACAATGTTCAATTTCTTAATCACAGTTCCTACAGTAAGTTGTAAACTTTGTACACTTTGCAAACTTTGGAAACTTTGCAAACTTTGCAAACTTTGTAAACTTTTTAAACTTATTAAACTTTGTAAACCTTGTAAACATTGTAAACTTTGTAAACTGTATATTGTAAACTGTAAACTTTGCCTGCACCCAACATAGGTTCTCTTAGTGAGACAGCACAGTACCATAACCCTTATATTACATTAAGATTGTACAGACTAAAAATTCGAAAATTTTCAGAAAATCAAGCATGTAAGGTTAATGTGAATAAGCACTAATTAATATTTAATTTATTCCCTAGTTCACGTCTACTTACTGCGCATATATGAAAGCATCTAAATACCTTTCTCTTAAATACTCTCATATTCTAATTAGCACACATTCGATGTTATATATTTAACATTATAATTACACCTTTGGAAGGGACGAGTAATTTTCCAGTTACTCTCACCTCCCGCTTCCGAGGAAATGAGAGAAACAATTCGCTTTTATCACCCAGATGCAGTGACCGGTAATTGGGCAAGATTTGTTTAAATCTTTTAAGAGGACCGTTCCCATCCCATCTGCCTACACCTCCATCCGATCCCCACCCCATCCCCTCCCTCCCCCTCGACCAGTAGACGTGCAGTTTATGACAGAATTCACTCAAGTTTTAGCGCTGTTGAATTGGTCGTTCCAAGGCGTGTAATGGGCCTGCTTTATAGTTATTACGCTCTCTCTGTATTGTAAACGCCCGCGCGTGTATTTGTGCTTAATACGGACGAGCTTACAGTCCCACACCACTACCCTGAATTGAAGCTTTTCTATCGGATTGCGACGGTGTTCGCCCGGATCCATCGAAATATCCTCGCGAATAGATATGTATATATATACAAACATATTAAATTGTTGAGAGGGTATCCATGTAAATGTACGCAGAATTTATCCCAGGAGTACGTGTACACCTAAAATTTTTGTGTGTGTTCGTTTCGGTTCTAATTATCGGGAAAAGAAAGGGCTCGCTATTTCGCCCTCTGTAAGAGCTTTTATGTTTGATTTATTCAAATATCCCTTCGTGTAAGAGTATGTAGGAATACTAGGGCCGCTCGTAGCTCGCAACTTCAGTATCTCGGGCCCGGGCCCTAGCCGGGGAGCGTGCATATCAGACTCATTTGAATGTAGGATCGCTGGAATGAAATTGTGTGAAAATAGCACTCCGTCGATTGATCTCGAGGTAACGTCTCGGGAGAAGCCATTGAGGCAACTTTATGCTATTTGTATTACGGTATTACAGGCGAAATAATGAAAAAAGGCAATACAGTTTTTTCAGCGATGTTGTTCGTGTTGGGGTAGCGTAATGAAATTCATTCATGTTTTCGGGAAACTGTAAAGTCTGAGTAAGCACCTCTTCTCTTCATGGTTTCTGAAAACAATGCTTGTATTATGGTAACTAATAAAGAAGTAGATGCATACTGCCGTGGTCTGGAGTTAAATGGCGAGTACTTCGCCTCTAGGACGCGGGATCGGAGCTTGTCGAATATATCATATATATTATCGAAGTACAAAATAAAATATATGTTAAGAAAAATAGCTAAATGTTTATATACTTACTTTCAGAGTGGAAGATACATGATACTTATCTAAAGTTACTGTCAAAACCATAGCGTTTACCTCACTACATTCCCCGGTATATAGTGATAGATGAGCAGATTGCTGTTAATCATTTCCAATACACTATAGAGCAGTGATGCACAACATTTTTAGCCACAGGGCCAATTTTTACAATTTTAATGTATTCGTGGGCTGCAGGAGGTAGGGTACCTAGAGCTTGACATGGTTAACTTGGCAATCGGTGGCGTCGCTGGTGTAGTTTTTTATTTTTGTCAGTCAATACCTTACAAATGTCCTAATTATCTGTGGCTAGTAGGTAAATGCCTATTATAAACCTAAAATATCGCATTTAAAAAAAAATGTAATCCATAAGTCAGGAATAAAATGTGTGTTTTGTAAAACGGCAACCAAAGCAATCATATGGCGTACAAAAAAAGCGTCGCAGGGAAAAAAAATTCAATCGTTCAATCGATTTTTATCAATTTGAAATTTTAATGAAAATATATAAAAATGCTTCTAGTTTTGGTATGGTAATTTATTATATTGAAGACAGATAAGTTTGTCGCGATACCCTTTCGTATTTTTGTAAAACAAAACAGAAACCTCTAAATATATTGATCGATTGCTATTAACTAAAAAATATCATTTTCTTGTATAATTTCGGAAACAACGTTTGCTCGTGTACCCCTATAAAGGGGAATCCATTAAATATATTAATTTTAGGACGCACAAAGAAAGCGATTTTTTTTTGTACGCTCAAGTTCAAAGTAATGAAATAATTTTGTTATTTTTAAATTATATTATTTTGTCAAGCGGGCCCAACAATAAAACGGCCTCGCGAATCGGATACTGTCCGCGGGCCGCGGGTTTTGCATCACCGGCATAGACCCACTGACTCCCGTAGTTATAATTTTGTACGTGAAAACAAAAAAAGTTTACATAGGTACTTAAATAACGTAGTTACGTATCTACTCTCGGCGATAATTTCTTCAGAATGAATTATACATATTTTCTATGTCTATACGGTGTCAATCATATGCTAGATTAATAATGTCATTTTTATGAAAGATGGGAGTAGATAAGAGCAAAATACAATGGCAATAAACCATAAACAAAGTCCGGACGAGATAATGTCACAACAAATAAAACATGGCTTCTACATTAGTGAAGGCACACACATAAACTTGTCAATACTTCTCGAACATCAAATCATTCCTGTACAACAACCGTACTAAAAACATTACAATACCCACGAGCCTAATAAGTAAAGAATATATTTTCAGTAGTGATGGGAGTACGGAGTAAGTAACTGTAGGTAAATTTCAACGTCTAAAATTCAAATTAAACAATTCTTGTTTTCAGTACATTGGATATATAATGAATTCATGCCAAAATTCTTAAAATGGTTGGTGGCGTAATGATCAGCAAAGCTGCCTCCAAATCAGTTGATCTGTGTTCGATTCTCGGCCGTGGCAATATATATATATACACTTTTTATTAAAAAAAAATTAATACTTATGTTTCCATTTGTAATTATTACGATTTTTTTATTATTTTTAAACATATAAATATATTATATCCAGTTATGATCTTTCACGGGGCTGCGCTAGTTATTAGAGTGGTAGATACTCTCAGTATCGTCCTGGTGAAATAGCATCATTCAGAATCAAAACATCGCTTGAAATGGCTTTAGCCGTATTTGGTGACCAGATTTAACTAGCCAGGTACTTACCCGACTTCGTGCTTCTCCATATACTTTCCCTCCTCAATACTTTCAGTCTCATAACATACCCCAATTGGGGATGCCATAGTCTCACTGGCTCCAGACTGTTTGGTTATTGTGTGGTATCACATAATTTTTTTTTATGCATAAGCAGAATAAAAATGTAATACATTTAGATATACTAAAGTGTAATGACTTGTATTTTAAATATATATATATATATATTAATTTTAATTGATATTTTCATAAAGTACGTTTGTATTTGAAAACAAAATAATTTATTATCAATTAAGGTAACATGTTAAAGTTGACATTATGTTTGCCTAGTTGATATTATTAAATTAAATATGTGGTGGGTATATTTATTACGACATTTTACATTTTGAAGGTTTTAGCGTGCTATTGGGATGGCGGCATAATAGTTAACAGGAATATTTCGGATGACAGATGATGGTGAAGAGAGGCTGGACAATATTGGACAACCATGCACTCTCTTATGTAACTATGTAAACAAATAGAGATTAAGCATGGAATCGGTCCGATCGTTGCCGAGCTAAGACCAAACTGCACGGACTATCAAAGCGCCGAAGCCAATGAAATCTATACGTTTGGTGTATTGGTGCGGAGCGCCGACTGTGCGTAGAGGGGATTTGCAGTTGTATTGGTGAACGATGATGTTCTTTGTTTCTATTGCACATTGTTACAATAAGTTTACAATTAATATATTAATTTGGTATTCAAATATTTCAGAAAAATTCTAATGAAAACGTCAAAATACCAATAAGTCGATAAGTAAGTTAGTTGGGGGTTAAATGTTGGGGGTTCGTTGTTTGTGGTACGGGGTAGCCGGGTGTTGGAAAAGGTAGGCAGGGGAGGGGAACAGCAGGCCGAGGAGGTAAAGATTACACGCTGTGTGTATAAAGCAGAATCTTCATAAACTGTCTATAAAATATTTGGTAATAATTTACGCCAAGGAAGAGCGCCCATCTTATTTAGGTGTGCGCACGTTGAATGGGTCTCTCAAAATATATATTATTATGAACATCCAAAAAGGTTTTATTTTACTATTATGATAGCGAAGTCCACAACGTATAAGTACGGATTGTCTAAATAACTGCGTTAAAACAATGTTTTATAAGAGTATGCATAAATCCATTTAAAACTAATGAATGACCCAGATTGGTAATATATATTTACTCTTGGCCGACAGATTTGATATGAAAAGTAAAACGTTTTTTTAAACAAAGGGTGGAAAGATACCTGGGAACATTTTCATTCAGCAATGGATCAGGTGTGATCCGATTTGAAAAATTATTCACATGATTTCTAAATAATAATGTGGCTTCTATCCAAAAGAAAACTTACCGTCAAAAGACTCTTTCAGTTTTTTTTTTTTAAACAAATACATTTATTTCCATTGTAACTACATTGTGTACATTTGTATTTGCAAACATTAATTAATTAATTTATCGTTAATTGAGGTACATGTAAGTTGAAGTTGCATTATGTTTCCCTGGTCGATATTAATTTCTAGCGAGGCAGATTACCTGTTCTAATGAAATAAATATGTGGTGGGTATCAAAATATCGAGTTGTGAGGTGTTGGTGGGTCTCGAAATTGTACTAGGAAAAAGAAAACGCGGAAATAGGAGAAAGACAAAAAAGTCATAGATTTTTTTTTTCTACTGTACGTAATTTTTTATTTTATTATTTTTATGAAATATGGTTCAAAGTGTAAAATAAGCACTGTCGATACTATTATAGCCTTGACATAAGATAATCGTACAATAAGAAGAAAAATTAATGAGTAACTTTTGTTACAAAAAAAAGGTTTAAACTTTGGAGTGCAGTTACGAGTAGGTTTACAAAATTTGAGGGGCCAAGTTAGCGCGCGCTGTCTCATCGGCACGGCTATAAATTTTGAGCTTTAAAACCTATCAAGATAAATCATTTTGATGTATTGGAGTACATGCACAAGTTTTGTAAATTAAAAATAACAATTGGGAAGAAAGCAGGCAGGGACTCGTCTCTAATCCCCGGAGGAGCGGGCGTCATAGGAGCGTCTGCGTCTGGGAGCTTTATCGTGTCACTTGCCACTTGCCACTTGCGGGTTGCGGGCGACAACTGGATTTATTTAACCGCTAATCTCCGCAGGTAATCGATCATCTAATTGAAGATGTGTGTTTCGAAAAATAATGGATGATTATTCATTTTTGGATAGTTTCTATTCACGTGGTAAGTGTGTAGTTTTTTTTGTTTTTTTTTTTCTATTTATTTTTTGTAGCTCAAAAAAAGTTCTAAGACATCAGTTTTTTTTTCAATCTATCAATGATATTTTTAAGATTGGTAATCACTTTTTCGAAATAACATTTTAGATGGGTGATTATTATCATGCCATAATAAATAAATATATGTAAACTTTTTATTGAATTATGAAAGTATTTGTCATAGCCAGTATAGTCCTTGTAATCAGGCATTGTTTTGACAGGGTAAGAAATAAAAGGAAAAAACTAATAAGCCTTCCAAATTTATAACGCCATAATAATTACTGGGATTTAAAAAATTGAAAAAAGAAATTATTGTACATTTTTAAAAATTAGGAATCTAATACCATTACATTACTTAATATGCTCACGGTATATCCCGTATTTCAAACCCCCCCTTTGAATTATACTACTGTTCTTGTCCTGCGTTAAATGTCAAACATTTATGAGTACTATACGAGTATGGCTTCGGAATGCCATAATGACTGTCACGCATTGACCAATTTTTTTTGTGTTGCATAAAAAATTTTAACTTTTATTTTTTCTTGACAATAATTATAAAAAAATTATTTCCCATTTTTTGTTTCTCATCTATACAAGCGGACGCTTGTGTTTAGAAGAGGAGTAACCATCTTAATGACAAGTATATTTTGAATCTATAATTAATTTGGTTTCAGGAAGTGAGAACTTACAAAATAAATATTTATATATAACTACTAATTTAGAGGATAATTTTATCATTTTATTATTTTTATATTGAACAGTTCTTTAATTGCTATTACTAGACATTTGTCGTCTTCAATTTTTCTGATGTTTTACGGTAGGCTGTTGAGGTTTTTTTTTTCTCTAGATATGTGTAATGATGTTGTGCTCGTGAAGTGTTACATTTCTGTGACGGGAATACGTTTTTTGTACGCCTTTTTTGTTTTTATTTTATTATTTGAATATATAAAAAGCGAATATCAAAATTACACACAGATATATACAGGGTGGCCTAAAACTACCGTTTTGGTTTGTATGTTTAATAACTTTATTTATGTTTTTTATTTTTATTTCAGAATTTTGTGAAGAAAACTTGGGGAATTTGTAAAATGGAACACTACACAACAGAACAGCGATCAACAATTGTTGAATTTTATTTTGAAAATCAACGGTCAATTGTTTTGATGCAGCGTGTTTATCGTCGTTTTTTAATGTGCGTACTGGACCTTCAGCACCAACAATAAACCGCCTAGTTGCAAATTTTCGACAACATGGTACAGTAAGACACCTTCCATGTACCGGAAGACCACGTACGGTCCACACGGAAGAAAATATCCAACGTGTTGTGGATAGTGCGCAGGACAGTCCAGAAACATCAACAAGAAGACGTTCGGCACAACTGGGGCTATCGCGGAGGTCCGTTCAGAGCATTTTGGCCACATTGCACATGTTCCCGTATAAGGTTCAGCTTGTGCAAGAATTGAAGCCGATAGACTACCAACTGATTGATTGATTGATTGATTATGCCATTTCATTCCAAACCATAACGGTAGTTTTGCGCCACCCTGTATTATGTGAGTCCTGAAGAAGGAACGGTTCAATCCGAAACCGGTTGACTTTCACAAAAAGTTTTTCAAAAATCTCTAACCATTACATAAGATATTATAATATAAATATCACCATCAAACCGATAAAAAAAAACAAATAAATTATATATACCAACGCATTGTAGTATGATATCCACGACACTCGTAACTATAAATCTCCGCCGCTAATACAAGCCATCAGATATATTGCAGTTAGAAAGAACTCGCATAGATCTATTGTCCAGGCCTGTCAGCATTAAATCAATAAAATGGTTTTTGTGAAATGCTGATTTATTTCGTTCTTTTCACGCAAGGGTGAGTATGAGTAATCTTGCAGCAATTGTTTATAATACGGATATTTGATACTTCGATAAAAAGTTTAATAAATTTATGTTTGAAATTATCGATTTTATGGATAGTTTTTTTTTATGTATGCAGCTGGATGGACTGTTTACAATATGTAAGGATGACTCAAATGTTGGTGGACTTATTTTTGGATTTGGCGTGGAGCATAGATAATGTGGAATATAAATAAATCGTTATTATTATACAATACGAAAAAAAATATTTACCATGGTTAATATAAACTTGTTATTGGTGTCTGGACTTCTCCAGAATGGTTTCGTTTTACTGTTTACTCCGTTCCTTGAAATATGAAAAACAATTTTTTTTCGGTCTATTATTTTATACTACCTTACCGTTTTTTTTATATTTATTTTCAAATAAGTAGATATGCTTTGTGGTAAACAAACATAGCTGCATTCATTAAATATTGTTAATCGTAATAAAACCTAAGGTGACATTAAACTATGTTATACATTCTGTTCTCATTAACGCCTACAGCTTAAATACTGTTTTTAGTTCAATATATAAAAGGTCAAGAAAATAAATGTACCCGTAAATATAAAAAACTTCTTTAATAAATGTAAAATCTTTTTGTGGTGTCGCATTGAATAAAATGATTAAGAAATGCTATGTTTAAACCACTATTTAATTTATAAATATCAACATGTATAGTGTGTATCTTAATGAGAGAAACTTCCCTTCCGAAACATGTTGATATTTATATAGTAAACAGTGGTGCAAACAAAGTATTTCACATTAATTTTTTTTAATAACGACGCCACAATATAGTTACACGTTTCTTAAAATTTAATGTAAATAAAATGTAATAGTTTTATTATTAAGTTACACATTTATTGATAAAAACTGATTTACTTTAAATTAAACAAAAATTAAGTGGAGCTCAGGGAATTCAACACAATAGCAATTAATATGTAAGTCTTTGTTTTTATTTCAATACGAATTCCGGCTAACTAGAGAAGGAAAAACATATTTTGAAATACGAGTCACAGAAGTAATTCACGAGCATTTTTACTACTTGGATTATGGATACAGAAAACCATTTAAATTCTTATTATACAAATAATGAAAAATTAAATCGTTTCGTCTCATTTTGCTGTCGAATTACGACTTTATAGTTTTTGTTCATTTTCTTCACGTAGTTTTATCGGGGAACAATCACTTTGATGAGGCACTCGTGTCAATCAACAACTTCTAACGCTGCATCAACCTCGGGTGCACCCAATTGTTCAATTTGATGACTTTCTTATTCATTTTATTAGTAAATATTAAAACTCAAAAGGCAGGTGAACATTCTAAATTAGGTCAAAACACCATCGATTTAGTGTGTTGGTGAACTACGTGAATGTTATATTTATATAACGAGAAAGAGTTTTGGCGCAAGGGATAAATCAACTAAAAATACTCACATAGCTTTTAATAAAGAAGTAACCAGGTTACAAAATAAACAATAAACTGGTAATTCTGTATTCAGGTTTTGCGGGATAAACAGTAAAGACATAATAATAATGGGAAAGGTGGAGAAAAATAACGTGCGTAACCTACTTTAAAGATGATACAGGAAGGTTGGTGGATTTTTTTAAATTATTATTAACCAGTATGATTAATTAAAAAAGATCTTGAAACTTATTAAAAACAACACATTAATAGGAAAAATACAATGACCTTCATTCACAATAACTATATATTCATTAATTGATAAACTAAAGTTCTTAAAAACTTAAGACAAGATTTTTGTGCATAGCGCAAAGGGTAACAATTATTATTTTTATAAACAATAATTATTAATCTAAAACACTCATCCAAATTGAAAAAACCTTCCGAGCAAAGATAAATGTCGCCGGCAGGACTCGAACCCGCACCCTTCTAATGTCCGGTCAGATGCTCTACCGTTGAGCTACGTCGGCTTATCGCAAACCCGCCAAGTTAATCAATATATACTAGTGTTCCATTCAATAATTACTGTTTTTATTATATTTTCACCTGTAAACAACCAACTTTATTAGTATGAGAGAGGCTTGTAACGGCTAAATCCCTCAAATAGATGGCGTCGAGACAAATTATGTCTACATTTTATTGGTGAAAATTGCTTTGGGTGCGGGTTCGAGTCCTGCCGGCGACATTTATCTTTGCTCGGAAGGTTTTTTCAATTTGGATGAGTGTTTTAGATTAATAATTATTGTTTATAAAAATAATAACTATATATTCATTTAGATAAGTAAGTTTAAAAACGCATTTGTCTGCCAAATGTCTCCGTGTTCGATTCAATGCGTAGTGTCGATGGTTAGTTATACTTCCCCAGAGCAATGAGAGCATCGGGAATATTGAAAGCATTGAGGGACGAGCCCAGCAGTGACAGCCTCAGCCGACAGTGTTATAATACTCATTGCAGCTACGGGGCATAAATCAATTTTATGGCCGCATCTAAATCAAACGTGTTTTAATGGCCGGGCCGCGTCATATCACCAGTCATATGTATGATAATTTACTGCGTATATGTGACGAATGTTAGAAATACTATTTGGGGTTTAGGATATACGGAAAAACGCCAGTGTGCGTGCGCTTGCGTGAAACGTGTCCATAACTCATCGTTTGGACGGACGGGGATTGCGAAGGGTGGCGCGAATGGATGTGGATGCAGCCGCAACGGCACTGCTGTACTTTTGACTTGATCCAAGATGGCCGACCTTCTTTTTAAATAGATGATTCACTTCAATTTTAAAAGATGGGATTTAATTGAAGACGATATTGAGAATTATGATGTCGATAAAAATGACGAAAGTAATAAGGTATTATTAGATCAGTGGTTATGGTGCTAGTCCCCGTTAGTCGTCCTAAGTTAGAATTCTTGGTCCGATTCCCAGATGCGATCGTTACCTTTTTTGTGTCTTTTTTTGTTTCGTATTTCATTTGAGATGTGTTAATATTATCCTCAGTGATTAAATATTTAAAAAATGACTTATTTGAACATAACTGTTTTTAAGCCGGGCAAACTCCAAGCTTTAAAACGTACAACCTTAAGAAGGTGCAGCGAGAACCATATTATGATGAGTAAATAATTAAAGAATTCTTAAACTTCCATACTAATTTTTTTCTCCTGCAAGAAGAATACGCGACTTACGAGTGCTATTGATTGGAATCTTTCATTTCGAAGTATAAAAATCAACATCATTAATGATTTGATGTAGAAATATTTTCACCTGCGGCGTGTTCTCCGGAGACTTTCTTGTATGTAAAAATTTATAACCCACTCCATTCACACTACACTCACAACAATATTCAACACAAGCCCAATACAATATTTAAAATCATTACGTGCTAAAAGTGTTTGTTTTTTTTCCTCTAAAATATTTAAATTTGCGACATCTGTGAGCGCGTATTACGTTTCCTTTAGCCTTAAAAACCTCATTGGGGTATCGCAAATATCGAAATGGCTTTTTAGGATTTCGTGGCCGAATAAATTAGGGAACCCCTGGTATGACCTAGTAACATGAGTTTTGAGAATCTAAAATTACCTGTATTGCATTTTTAGCTGTTTTTCGTAGTTTTCCGTGTACAGAAAAGAATCATTTTTAAGGCCCACTAGAGATTGCTTGCCGACCCCTGCTCTAAATCAACAGTTTATATTTTATTATAAGAATTGTTTTCAAATAATATTTATATCATTATTGTCATTGTAAATTTCCATAAAGATAATTCCCGTAACATTTTTTTTAATTATGAATACCGCACAAGAGTCCCAAGTGCTCCCAACCGTCTGGAGCCAGTGAGACTATGGCATTCCCAATTGGAGAATGTTGTGAGGCTGAAGGTTTTGGGGAGAGGAAGGAGAAGGGAAAGAGGAAGGTGGGGAAATACCCGGATATTCAGATCTGGTCACCAAACACGGCTAAAAGCCATTTCAAGCAACGTTTCAATTCTGAATGGTGGTCTCTCACCAGGGCGATACTGAGAGCATCTTCCACTCTGAAACATAAGTAGGTATTCGGGTTTATTTAATTTTCAAACAAAACTCTTTTTTTTTTCAATTTTCTACATATTTACATTCAACGGAATAATAAAATTAGTATTGAAAGTTGGTTTCTTGATTGGTTCTTTGACAAATCAGACACATTATACAGTTTCCGTACAAAAAAAAAACAAACACTCCACATCCTCTATAGTTCTACCACCATTGGGTAGTTTATCGCACGGAGGTTGCAATGTTGCACTGCGGCGATTCGCGAACCGAAACTTTCAGAGCCGATTCGACATTTTGTGTCGATTAAATCATTTACTGCCCAATCGAACACCTCATCGATTTTTCCAGATTATTTGCTTGTTACAGGATGGAGTTTATATGATATATAGTTAATGACATCTATCTTTCTATAAAATTTTATCAATGATATAAATTCCTTTCGCAGCTTTGAAAACGATATTGATTTTTGATTAGTTTTGCAAGAATTTTTTTTTCATTCATATTAGCTTCCGATTTATTTATTTTACTGTCTTAAATCATTGATTTATTAAGCATAACATTTCAGTCGAAACACCACTATTTTCAAAACAGCGGTGAAATCTTTTGTACAGACTACAATAAGGAGATTTTACGTTTTAAATATTTTACCCATTCACAAAACATGTCTCTGAATAATTTGTTCTTATTTTGAATGAAGCTTAGTCAACTGGGGGGTGATGAACCCTTTAATAAATATGTCGGATTATGAAGCAGCCTTTATGTACAAACCTACGAACATAATTTGCCAACATTTTGCATGGACTAATAAAATAAACTTAATTTTAAATATTTTTGTAACTAACTAACTATTGTCTATTTTTAAACCCATATTATTGGCAGCTATCATCATGATGATTACAAAGTTTTTAACGAACACAATTGTAAACTAGACAGTGTCTCGGATTAATATCCGATTTTCATTTATATGAGACATCTATTGACTTTTTATGAAAGTCTAAAGAATGTATTCAATTCTTAATAATTAATTATTTTGAAAATTACATTAAACTAACTAACTAACTAACCATCACGCCGTTTCCCCGCAGGGGTAGGCAGAGAGGACGGACCGCCAAACAACTCGATCTTGGCATACACTTCTTGCTTCATTCACATTCATACAACGCCTCATACATTCTCTATTTTTGTAACATAAATAATAATAAGTACATTGTTTACACAACTGATTTTAATATATGAATATCTACATATTTGACAAGCAAAGATTCCTTCATCAGGATAAACAATATACTAAATAATAATGACAAGTATAGACAAATATTAGAAATAATGTAAGAATAAACAAATTATAAACATAAGTAAAAATAACAATAAGATGAAAGTAGGCGAGTAAATAAAACAAAAAAAAGTAAAAAAAATATTTAGCAAAAATTATTATAAAATATCAAATAATAAACTCAAAACAATTTTTTTTTTCTTAATGACAAAAATAAAAATTAACATTGGCAAAAAAAGAATATGATTATTATTATTATAAATATAGTTATTAATGTGAAAATAAACTGAAGAGAGGAAAAAAGATTATTAATAATATTTGATTGACCATTAGCACTTTTTCTAATTTCCAAAATTTCCAATTTACCTAATTGTAAACCAGTTGTATTCGTATGTAAAAAATTTGAACTTTTATTTATGTCAAAAGAAAGATTTGTTTCCAAATATGGTTGGCGAATTCAGAACAATTATTATTACTTAGGTGACCCTTAGCTCTAATATTAAAATCTCTTGAAGTCTTTCCTATATAAAAAAGTTACAATCGTCCCAAAATAATTACGCAGCTATCGAAGAAATTAAATGTTCTTGTTTAACAAATTTTCTGGTTGACTATACTCGTATACGTTTTGATATACCTAACGGTTAGTTTTAATTGCACCTACAGCCCCTGTAGCGTTATGGTAAGCACAGTTGACTCTGTGTCAAGGTGATGTGTTCGATTCATGTCTCAACAGGAAATAGTTAAGTATTTTATTTCCGGATGCAATGCAAACGATGATGTCATGAAAATAGGTTTTTTTTTATCTTGTGGTACAATGTTAAATAAGTTTAAAATGTAAGGATCAATTTTAAGATACCCAGCATAAACATTATGACGTTAATTCAGATGGAACTTAGAAATCTTTAAAAACGTGTCTGTATTAGTACATACCTTTTACGATTGTTCAAAAACATGTTAAAAATAAAAGTAATTTTTCTGTTAATTTCAATATGTGTAGTTGAACTGTAAGCGCGCAATCAGTGGGAAAACATTCCCATAATATGTGAATAAATGGCAGTTTTCCCCAGTTATTGCACGCACCCATTACTGCCGGCTGATTATTTCATAGCATTAATAATGATGGCGATCTATTTGGCTGGCACCCCGCAGTGACGTCCATCTATACCGCTTTTAACACTAGACTCCTCGCACCACGGCAGCGATCGCCAAACTTTTCGTCGCGAGCGTCAATGCGCAATTGAACCAATCAAAACTTTTCTGGGATAACTTTTTTTTTCTTTAAATATACTCGTGTGCTCTAAATATATATTTTTTTATTTCAAATCGTTCGTAGATTTAAAATATTCCACGTCAAATATGGCAAAAAAAAATTAAGTCTGTGGCGCATTTCCGACCAGTCTAAAGCCGCCTCTATAAACATCCCACTAGACTACCGTTTTTAAGAAAACGTGTGGGAAGGGATCGAACAATTGGAGTTAAGAAAAGTGTCTCGGCTAGAAAACGTTTTTTTTATTATGTACTTATGTTTGTGGTCGATCTAAAATGAAACAACCCTTTACGAATAATGACCAAATAATTGATTGGCCCGCAGTACCCACAGCTCAAAGGAAAACGTTCGAAAATTGAATTTGAATGCAAGGGAAAGTGATTCTGGTTCTTTTTAAGGACAAGTTCTGGTTCTCTCGGATGACAGCTGTCATTCAGCGAATGATATTCTTAAAAAATATCAATATTTGCGTAGTTTTAACAAAAGAAACATCAATATTATCGTAAGTATTGACTTCAAAAATTATTTGTAAAACATTTGTCACATAATAATGCTATTAAATGACCCGACCTAACGAAATTGCGATGTTTGTTAAGTACCAACGCCAAAAGCTCAAAATGTTAGAAAAATTTATTTAAATGTAAAAAAAAACATAATAAACTACACGCGTATAATAATAAAAAATATCTTGATGATTTGTTTACCACCGTCTTTTATTAAAAATCACCGCAAGGGCGCTGCACAAATGCTTTTTTTCCAAATACTCTATCTTATCACTATTAATAGACAATCTATTATTACAACATATGGTTAACAAATTGTATTCACTGTTTTATCGATCTATAATACTAAACTATATGTATGATGCATTGGACCCATGAACGTAATGCCGCGTTAAAATATACACGTTATTAATTTTATGGACAGGCATACAATATTATACAGGACAATACTTACCTGGCAGGTCACTTGAGATAAACACTGTTTATTAGCGAACTTTATATGCGGTTCTGTACGCAGAGGATATAAAAGGACAGTGTCTTATCCTTAAAACGAACCGGAATCTTAATTAACAATAACGCCATGAATTTTAAAACACATTTTGTAAATCTAGATTTTTTTTAAATGTCGCACATGCCATTAGTTTGTAGGTGCTAAGATGGATGATGATTTTATCAAAGTAGGTACTGTGATAAGTAACAAAATATTTTACCTTGTTAAATACTTTCCTTAATAAATATATAAACCTACACAATTTCTACAAGATCAGCGCTATTATGCCACGAAATGCATTTTACGAAATTTTCTTATGTAATTTAGTTTCACCATCATATTTTTGTAAAACGTGTCTATATAAATATGAGCAGTACTGTATTTGGCTTGATCTGGATAGATTTGTGACCACTGCTCCGAATTACGTTGGTGTAGGTGCACGCTACATGAGGCCGTCACATGTCGAACATTTAGGTAGTTATATAATATTTATGTACGTTATAAGTACATGCAAAACACATACTTCACGTCATAAATATATCCAATCGCCGTCTGAACCCCTGGCAAGTGTGGCGTGATAAATCAATCGATATCAACAAAAAGTAAATATAAATAATGGGATTAATGATGTTTATCATTTCTCGATGTCGATTCTCAGAAACGCTGGGAACGAATAAACTAAAAAAAATTAGATGAATACATGAATAATTAATAGATAATATGTGTATTTGCTACTTGGACAGGTTTACGTTCAAAATCGTTGTTTAACTCTTCGGCATGCATATTACATTATTACAAATAGGGGAAGGTGTTGTACCTTGAATACATTTTGAACATTTTGCTCCGTAGCACTTACTGTTTTCTTTGTATGCTAAAGTTAAAGAGAGGTAAATTAATATACATATTTATACTTCTAAAGGCAATTGATAAATTAAACGGATGCGTAATAATCACTATTCAATCATCAACTAACTCCTCCCAGGTACGCCATTGTGTAGTACCTAGGAACACATCATGTTTTACCTTGAAACACGTAGTATATTTTTAGAACACAAATCATGTACGTTTTAATTGAATATCAAAAATTAATCGATCGTAATATAAAAAAAATATACATAATAGTTTTAAAAAATAAGATATATTGGCTCCGACACAATACTCATAAACATCATAATATGGGTGCAAAAGGCATATATAAACTCAATGAAAAAAAACTCAATGTACCCGTGGAAATATAGCACATCGCAATGCGCTTCTCGGTACAACACCAAAGACTGTATCATGGAACAACAATCAGTAATTTTGTAATACATATTGAATATAATATTTGAGGTTAGCTTTAAACGCACAACAAAGCATGCATTGCAAAGTAAAGTAATGTAAATTACAACAAACAGATATTTACTTACATTTAATTTTAAATGTTTCCTACGAAGGCCAAAAATATTACTTTCTTTATAGACAAAATATAAAAATCGTTGCCGTTTAAAAACTTGAGTTTTAAACTGACAAATAGAGCAGTATTGCCTTCATGTGAATACAGGAATTTTTAATCTGTTTCAAGGTATTATAGGTATGTATTACACTTTTCCCTACAATTAATTATAATTTATTACGACAGTGTTTCCAGTAGTTTTGTTCTACCTTGAGACTTATTATATGCAATCCATCCACGTGGTATGTCATAACGTTTAGAAATAAAAGCGTTTACGGGGGATACATAGCGCAGAAGTGGATGGAAAAGCAGTCGGGGACGCTCCGTGAAGATGTAGAACGACTTAGTAAACCAAATATTTGATTCAGGGCTTGTGGAAAGTTTGAAAAACAGTTATGTATGAGCCGAATTATGTATAAGTATAAATATAGATGAAGCCAGGCGTGTATGTCGTTAGTATCGTTCCTCCTTGCAGAGAGAACGGTAGGTTGTGCTTTCTTCCCTCCCAGCCCTCTCCGCAGATCGGGATCAGCTGCCCCTTACAGTTCGTTTGTGTGCCATTACGTCTGCTACAGTACTAATCGAGGTTCAGTCTGTTGTCTTATAATGATTCGTTAAGAGATTATAATCAATAAAAAATCGGTAAAATTATTACCGAGAGTCTCGTTCTCTCAATATTGGACACGAAGATACAGTATATGGACCAACTTTATGAAAAAATAAAACGAAAATAATTGCAACCAAATCCAAAATGCATGTGTCCGATTTTTTTGTAATGTACCGAGACGCGAGCATATCTCGCCTTATCTTTATCGGCATGGGCTATTAAGTATGTCGAACAGAAGGAAGATACATCATATGTACAATTTGATGAATTCGAAGATTCCTACCTATATGTTTCACAAAATGCAGTGGTCCCGTGACTCTCACGCACACACTAAACTCCAAAGAGACCATTTACTTGATCTCTGCAGACATCGAACCACTGTATCTGAGGATATTTACAGCTATTCCTCAACAAAACTTAGGATTGAAATGCCACTATCTATTCGAACATCGATATCGCTGCTGTGCTTCTAAAAGTTCTGCAGCAAATGGTTGCTGACTGCGCAGTCAGCTGCACAACATCACAATTGATAAATAATAAAATAGATACTTGTGTAAGTGAGTTTTTAATTTTCATATTTTTAAAATTATAATTTTATTTAACTGTAGAGATTTTATTTAAGATATGTAACTTTATCTGATTTCTAGAGGCAATGCTGAAAACTATCTGCATTCTAGACTCCGAAATGTATAGCTGAGCAGTGACCTTTTTGTAAATTGCCATAATAAAATAACGAAACACCTCCTTCTTAAACTTTTAGGAAAACGTCGTCGTTCTCACTGATTCACGTGAACAGCAGAAACGTTGGTTAACTTTTAATTTATTCCACAAAATGATACGTTTATGATATAGCGATGGGATTAATATTTATTAATCCGTTAATGTAAGCAGGCATAACCATAAAAGCAATGAAGATATCTAATATCCGAACGAATAGTCTATGACAACTTGAGAACATATTCACATAAAGCCGAATGATGGAGATATGACGAACGGTAGGCTTGCATTCCGCGCCGTAGAGAGTCGGTACAGTGGATGAGTGGGGTGACACTGACACCGACACTGCCACACGGTGTACATTGAGATAGCGGGGTGACGTTGATTCATATCCAATAAATCAATGAGTGGCCGTAATGGCTGGGGGAATCCGCCACTATTGGCAATTATGTTTACTTATCGAATCTACTCGGGGCTATAATGCATTCTAGTATCAGCGTTTTTGTGAAGCGACGTGGACGTGGAATAGATGTGGTTAAAAATGTTTGTATAGGCTTACAAATTATGATAATGTAAAGGATTCGGTTTCATTCATACCCACGTGGATTCATTAGAAAAAGTCACCCACCTTAAAAATATGGAAACGGTTGAATCCTGTAATTTTACGGATTCTCATTGCCGATCAATGCGTTGTTTGACATAATATGTCGTTAAGCCGTGTTGCGCTTCTTCCTCTTTCTTAGAGTAACCTTTTGAAGAGCCGGACAGTATCCTATCATCAGGGTAAAGAGATAAGTAGTTAGAGAAACTGAGAGACTTTCTCGGATTGGACAAGCAATAAATACCCCGAAAGTCAAATAAGAATGTTGAAATGGTTGATGGGAAGAATGTGGGGAAACATTTTACGTTCTAGTTTACCCGAGACTTATGGAAAGTCAATATTTTTTTGTGAATATTATTGAATAGTCGATAAATATGCAATATTTGAAAATAGAGAAAAAATCGGTGGCCACCTCTACGATATTCGAAAGAACCGGCAAGCTTCCTAGGGATATTGTGAAATGATGGCGGTCGATATCTGCCCGCTCTCCCCAATTCGTCCGATACGTTAACTGAAGTCATAACTCCGGACAAATAAATAAGAATGAAATGGCACACGAGAATGACCCTTATCGCCCAGAAACAAACGCACCGGTACACTCGTGGAAATTTATGGAGAAGAAATGAAAAATCACCCCTCATTTCGGAGACGTGCCCGTCTTGGAGGCAATAATACCTAGGGGGTAAAAGTGGAGGGGGGAATTATATGTGGGTGGGTGGAGATGAATGGGGGGTGACGAGGGGGTGGTTGAGAGGTGGTTTTGGTCTACAGGGGGGGTGGATTGGAGACAGTTTGGAGGTGGGATGTTGGTGGGGGGGGGGGATTGTGGGAGGTAGGGTTGGGGGGGTGGGGTTTGTGGGAGGTAGGGGATAGGGGTGGCGGGTAACAGACATGTGTCCTAGCCATCCATCAGGGCGACAGCTGCCACAGCCATCAGTCCTTTCGCCCGGCAGGAATATTCTGGACAAATCTCCGATTCCGGGAAGAATGAAATGCACAAACTTCAAACTGCCGGAGTTTGCCGGCCCGGAGACGTGTCTGGTGTTTGAATCTGAAAATTTCTTCTGGCAACTATTATTAGACGTTAGGTTCAACAAAACATCGCTAAATACACTTTTTATAATATTGATGGGTATAAGCAGTAGTAAATTTGTTACATGTGAATCACCGTTTTCCGATATTTGGAAAGTGATTGATTATTCAACTTTTTGTTGCCAGTATTAAACACATTATTATCATAACGCCCTCAGAAACTATCGAATTTTTAGTACCATGTATTTTGTTTATCTTTCAACTTTTTAACACATCACTTCGCTGGATTATTTTGTGTAAATTTTCATATCTGATCTACTCGAACATTTGTTCTCTCTTCGTTCATGTAATCAGAGAACCGTTAAAATTTCGACCTACGACTCTATAGCACTCACGCTTTCATCCATAGTGCAAGTAACTTCGCTTTGGCGTGAGCTTCAGTGTCATCTCAATTCAAAGGGGCGAAAATAAATAGGTTACAATTTCTTCAAACGATTGGTTTTCACTTTTTGGAATCATTATTAACAAATTAATTAAATAATATAATTATTAGCCTGAAAACACTCATCCAAATTGAAAAAACCTTCCGAGCAAAGATAAATGTCGCCGGCAGGACTCGAACCCACACCCTTCTAATATCCGGTCAGATGCTCTACCATTGAGCTACGTCGACTTATCGCAAACCCGCCAAGTTAATCAATATATACTAGTGTTTCATTCAATAATTACGTTTTTTTTATTATATTTCACCTGTAAACAACCAACTTTATTTGTATAAGAAAGGCTTGTAACGGCTAAATCCCTCACTAGGTGGCGTCGAGACAAATTATGTCTTCATTTTATTGGTGAAAAATGTTTGACTTGTCAAATATTTATTGTTTATAAAAATAATTGTTACCCTTTGCGCTATGCACAAAAATCTTGTCTTAAAAACTTTAGTTTATCAAAGTGTTTTCAGGCTAATAATTATTGTTTATAAAAATAATTGTTACCCTTTGCGCTATGCACAAAAATCTTGTCTTAAAAACTTTAGTTTATCAATTAATGAATAATATACTTTGTATTCACCACCTGTTTAATATAAAGTTATCTAAATATTTTGAAAACGATGCTTTCTTCGTCGGGAGTAATAATGAATTATTCTTAGCATTACTCCTGATAGAGAAAGCATCGCTTTCGAAATATCTACATATCTTTATATTAATAAAGTGGTGTATACAAAGTATATTATTTATTTCTTTTATTTATAAATAGATTATTTCTATCCGAAACAAATTAATTCCTCCAATTCTGCCCTTCCTTAACAAATTTTTTTCCTAAGCTCGTCCCTTTGCTAGATGCATTTTTTATACATTAAATACTTTTACGGGTCCCTCGTCCCTTTGCTAGATGCATTTTTTATACATTAAATACTTTTACGGGTATATATAAATTATGAACCGCATACTTTGACAGTTGATCTGAGTTGGTTGATTATCACTAATGTTTAAAAATTTCTAAAGGTAGGTGAAAATAATTTTTCAAAATATTGAAAAGAAAATTATCATCAAATCACTTTTTATAATCACAGTGTCCATTAAAAGCATGTCAATTTGTTCAGTTGACAATAATGTATGAGCATTATTTGTCAACGGACATGATTGGTTTTTCAGTGTCGATGGACCAATTCCCATTTGGAGCACGATTACATTAATGATGACGGTGAAACCAACAGGATGAATTGAAATTTAGGTTTATTGATGGACGCGTGGGCACCCCGAGGCAGCCGCTATATTTATGCTACTGTATATGTGCTTTGATTATAGAAATGTTTTTTTTTTACATTATGCAGTGTGATAATTGTGAATATTTTTTGGCACTAAGCAAATATTTGGTTTTTTATCCAACATTATAGTAAACTTCAATTATATATGAAAAGAATTGTTAAATTCGTGATTTTATTTTAATTTTTTATATCTTAAATGTATTATTTTATCCACGTATGATTGCACAAACCATCAAATTACGTGCAAATAAATTCAAATATTTTTAATAATTGAAGATAATAATAACAGCACTTAAAAGAAAACACGAAACGAACGACTCGAAACCAGAACCTCAAGGTCTATCCGGGACCTTACGCTCTAATCTATTGAGTTACAGCTACCCTAATCTGTCCGTCATTTGTAACGGTACCATACTTCGATTTCTAAGAACTGTTAATATCATATTCAATTAATTCCAATATATTTTTTTGGCTTCGATCTTTTTAGCACGCCTACAAGATTATCTCGAGTTTATTTGAAATCTTTAGATACTGTCTACGATATACCGATGTTTTATTTATATGGGACATCTGTTGACTTTTTCTACAAGTCTTGGATTAATATTCAATTTTGGAATAACTTGTTAAACCTTATAAATATTATCTTCAATAATTAAAAATATAGTACAATGAGGTTTATCCAAAAAGTCATTCCAAATCAAATATTTTTATTACAAAAAAATCACTTATCGTAGGTGACATGCGCAAAATATTCCGGGGAATTTGGACACAGAGAAAACGCTCTTTTTACAATCAAGTAGATTATGGTGGTGGAGGTTTACGAATGAGAAAAAATCGAAATTTATTATATTGTTCCTTAAAAGTGAACACAACATTCTTTTTACAAAAACAATACAAATAATCTAGTACTATTTCAATTTTCAGTAAAGTTCAATAATGAAATTAATAACCAACATTGTCTCGCCAAAGAAAATATAACATGACTATCGTGCACCAAAATTACGATTTTTAACATTTATTAAGTAAAAAAAACCCAACACATCCTAATTCCTAACAGTTCTTCCACCATTGAGCAAACAACTACTACTGTACAGTAGAGAATACCCTGTGACATTTGTCAATCCACCCTCCACCCCCAACCCTCCCCGCCCCGACCCTCCCCTCCGCAACCTGACAATACGCAACCATTAAGTATGATTTATAGTACGCTTTTCAAATTCGCAATGAAGACTTATTTTTTTACAGATGCAGAATATTGTGCATCGATGCTGCGAGAGGTTTAATAACGAATGCACTTCATTCTCCATGGTGACGTGTTATCGATATCAGTGGATTCGGTGTTAATGGACGTCACACAGGAAACTATAAGGAGGGGGTCAAAAAAAGTCAATGAATGCCACACGACAATATTTTTTTTATTCGCATGAAAAAATTCCTTTTAAACGTTAATATTATAACGTCCCGGTTTCACGTTCTAGGGAAGCCACTATTTTTTAAATTCGAAATTGGCGTATGAATGTTGTAAATTTAATAATTATTATACCGTAGAAAAAAATTATGGATGAGGTTTGAAACGTTGAACTGTGATGGGCTTCCTGTGCGTCCTTGAATCGTCGTTTCGGTTCGCTAAATCATGCATTTTGGTTGATCTTGCAGAACTATGAATAATATTGTTAACTAAAAAATAAACACAATTTTAATGGTGTGCGTCTGAAAAGTTGTTTTGGTAGGAGAAGTTAATAAAAAAATAAAAATAAAACATTTTTATTGATTCTCAAGCCTATCAAACGATATCTATAAAAATTCCCTGGTGTTTAATAAGAATATAGTTATTATCAAACATTTTAAGAATACGCTTTGTGGCACTCTATCCACTAGGCCCACTGAATTTAATTAAAGGGCAGGGGAATTAATAGTTTATAAAAACTCGGTATTTAATACAGTATTTTAACAATTTATTGAAACGTTGCTTGAAATGGCTTTTAGCCGTGTTTGGTGACCAGATCTGAATAGCTAGGTATTTTACCCACCTTCCTCTTCCCCCTCTCCTTCCCCTCCACAATACCTTCAGCCTCATAACTCACTGGCTCCAGATGGTAAGAAGCAGTTGGGACTCTTGTGCGGTATTCAAATATTTTTTTTTTTTTTTAATTCGTCATCCTTTTTTCGTTACCAACTAACAAATTTCGTTGAAAACAAAAAATAATAAAAAACTACCAAAAAAACACAAGCGGTTTGAAATATTAGTTTCATTATGAATTCTCACACATGAATTCTAAATCACTGCTCACGTGATGTGTGCTGAAAGCTTCGGAAAGCTCCGACGAATTCCTACCTCCCCCTCTTCCGTCACCAGACAAATGACACCCCGACGTAAAGCATAAATCCACTTATTATAGTTTATAAGCCAAATTATTTGCTCGTGAGATGTGCCGGACACGAGCGGATACCTTTCCCCGAGCGAGGCCATGTGCTGCTGATTTATGAAATCAAATCAAAAGAAATTTTCCCTTCAGATAACTTCTGGACAGGTTGGGAATTTACTTTATGGAAAACGAATTTGTTTCGTGCGACGCGAGCGCGTCCGTCACATTTATTACCAATATATTATTGTGAATTCGTCAAAATGTCCGGGCAAATTTGTCCCCTCCGAGATCGGGCGGTATTTTGCTGATCGATAGTCATGTCAATGGCAACGGTGACCTTTACATTTGATTGATGCGTGTCACTCAAGGAGAAACAGGAAATAAAAAATAAAAATGTGTTAGCCACGGTCTGGAATGTGTAGATTTTACTGTATTCTTGAATGTTATGACGTACATCCTTGTTCGATTCGATTATGATCCGATACATTTCTATAAAAACTTTTTTTTTAACTAACTAACCATCACGCCGTATCCCCGCAGGGGTAGGCATAGAGGTCGGACCGCCAAACAACTCGATCTTGGCATACACTTCTTGCTTCATTCACATTCATACATCGTCTCATACATTCTCTTCTATTATTCCGACTTCTGACAAGGCCCGATTGAAGTATTTGATTTGAAGGCACTTGATCGTGCCATGTCTTCCTCGGGCGTCCCCGGTTTCTTCTTCCATTCACATTCGCGTCATACATTCTTCTTACACTCCTTTCTTCGTTCATTCGCTCCACATGCCCAAACCATCGAAGCGTCCCTTTCGTAATCTTACTCATTACGCTTACATCAGCCTTGCATTTTTTACGAATTTCAACATTTTTCACACGATCATACATGGTTTTACCACACATTCGTCTCAGAGATCTCATTTCATTTCATTGTCAGTTTTTTTAGGAATTAGAAATCTTATTAAATTATATGGAATAACTTATTGAAGCTTTTAAACCTATACTTGGACCAATGTCGCGGTGAAACCATGATGTCCTGGGTTCGAGTCCCAGATGGTACTGTTATCTTTTCCTTTCTGTGAATTTTTGATTGCACGTTTCATTTTGAGAGTTGGTACAATGATTAAAAATAATTAGAAATAATTTAAATGAAAAACACATTATTTCTGACTTAAAACAAAAACATTTTCATTTAAATTATAATTTCAAACCACAAAGTGATTGCTTCCTTCGATAAATTAGAAATAAATTGAAAAATAATTTATTTAAGAAAGTGTTAAATAAACTCTCTTGACATATATTATCATAAATTTCAAATCAAAATTTTATTAGTGCGTAATGTATATTATTAACTTTATTAATGTTCTAAAAATAGTATCAGGTACGTGAAAATATTAATCTTTAAGCTAATCGTACCTACCTACCTATCTGTTTTCTTGAAGTAGCATGAAATGTCGAACAGTAACCTCTGGCGCATGAAATGTGATTTTTTTCTGCATATATCTAGATAAACCCGATTATTTTCAGGTAGCGTCATCATTTTCATCGTGAGCTATGGAGCTTCGAATTTTTTTTTTAAAAATCTTTAAAACAGCTAGTGAAGATTTCAAATATTCTAAGAAAATTGTTTTCGCGTGTTGAACGCCAGACGAGGCCAGGTAATAACTAATAACATCTTGTACTTTATGTTAGTTACAATGTCTCAGATATCTATGTATTTCTTATGCGAGTATCATGCTCTAACAAGAGACCACCAATGAGAGTCTGAAACATTTTATTTGTAAGGCCACGCGTGGGCGGTGAGGGACAGATACGATATATCTCCTGTTATTGTGCATAGGAGGGCACGTCAATCTACTTAATTTCAATGTTTATAGCTCAGAGAAAAGTAAGTGACATTTCTATAATACGGACCATTGTTGTCAATGGCAACATTTAAAAATATATATCCAGAAGCCAGACATTGTCTTAGGGCCAGTTGCTTGGCTCACCGCCATATTTGACATTGTCACAAATGGACAATCAGTGCCATATTTAAAATGTTGACATTGAAATGTTTGGTTAATTTTTAGCGCAATTAATGAATGAACCAAGAACTCATACTCATAAAATTTAGCAAATCGAATGAAATCGGGAACCGTTTAAGTGTTAAAATCTGAAAAATGGTCCTGATCGTCGATTTGTGACTATGTTCAGTCAAACAATTGACCCTTAATTTATTAAAAAAAACTGATCTTACAATCTAATCTGGAGTGTGCTAATTAACAGAAACCATACTCATGCTGGTGGCATTCGAGCTGTTTATCAAACCACCAAACAATAACAAACTTCCAACAACTATTCGTCTCCGCGTTAGAGGCAGCTTTTCAAGCACCATTAGTCAGTTCATCAATTTCACGAAACACCATCAGTCGGTACATCCCGAATATTGAACGATTACATTATACTCGGCGGCCTCAACAAGTGTTTGGGGTACCCACCCTCCCCGTACTCCATCCCTCCGAGCCTAGTGTCTGGGGTCTGGGGTCTGGGGTCTGGAGCCACCCCAGAACGAAGAAGAGAAGTGCGCCCTATACTTCAGTGTCGGGTTCGCGTCACCAGAGTGATATTTTGAAAAATCGATTTGGCATTCGCGCCAAATTTGAATTGCAAAAATGTGTTTTTTCGCCGCGGCCGGCCGCCGATTTATGGCTTCGTATTTATGGTGACACTGATTCATACGGGTTGGGTGCCTCTCAACACCGGTGATTTGACATTTTGAGTGAAGTGAGAACAGTCACAGCATCTAGGACGAGATGCGAACTGAGATGTATGGGGACGAGGGGACCCTGTAATAAATATTGTGTTCAGTGATATATTTGCATACTTGCCGCACTGGCCAGCTTGACACTCTTCTACTCAAAACGAAATGCGAACACCAAATGTATTAGATCTCACAACCTGACAACTAACGCGAAAAACAACAACTTTTTAAAATTTATTTCATTGTTAACTAAATCTTATGACAGTTTTTTAAAAATATGTTATGTTAGTATCCGATTTAATAATAACAGACGAATAAAGCAAGAATCGTACAGTAAGTTTAACACATCGAGGTTGTTCTATTTTTTAAGTTAAAACTGCTGGTAACAATTCTCTAGCAATACCTAATATTTATAACCCCGAATTGATACCAGAAAAGAGCAAGTATTCAGAACAGTTGACATAGTTTAAATATACATTATAAGGTCAGAGTAAAGGTGTATTTGCTATCAATCCTATTTCCGGTAGGCACAACAAGCACTCAAAAAGAGTTATAAATAAGTAAACATGTATTTAAAAGATTATTTTATTGTTAAATATTTGTAAATAGGTAATATGCAAAGCAGCCTTTCCTTCACTTTAAATACATTCAGTTTTTTCTGACGTTTTCAATATATTTCGATCTAATGCTGAATACATAATTTCTAACACTGATTCTTCCAACACTTATAATATTTCTATAATTGGCTCAATCGTCCAAATTCTGGACGGTCACCAATCACCAATCACCGCCGTTGTGATTCACAAACGGTGACTGGCGGCCATATCTTATGTCAGCTTTTGAACTAGTCGAAATATAATTAAGCAAAGTTTATACTGAAGATGTAGCCGTCAATTAAGCGGAGAGTCCACAAGGATGTCGCTCACTCGTAGTATTTTGAAGCTTAGCTACATGTCCCAAACTCAAACACGCACTAGATAATAACACTGCTTGTATTATAGCCTACTTACGGCCTAACGAAAATTATTAACGAAAACTACGAAGCTTACAAAAACATGTCATGCTGCTGCAAAGCGCACAGACAATGAAAAAACATGGCCAGGGTTTAACGTCTTTCGAAAAAAAATATCTTTGAACAATTGAAGAATATGGTGAATTACAGCTTATGTAAAAAATGTTAAATGGACTTGGGTCATAATGAAAATGATATTAATGAACTGAAATTAGTTGCGATTACCGGAAGTGTCAGGTAGAAAAAATCTGTATAAATTTCATTGGGCTAGAGTATACTGCTCCAGAGTTTTTTTTTGCCTCCGCACACAAATTTTCTTCAAGGCCAAATTCCTTGTTTATCAGATACGTTTTCGTAAACCCAACTCATAATGATAATTTAGGTATGAACTCACGAAAAATTACAGCCCTCTTAGTTTTTATCATATCGGCTGGGAGTTCATTCAATATTTGAAACAATAATTAATTGTTTTTTGGGTTTCTAAAACATTTCTGATATCAGTATGAAATTCGCGACTGTTGACAATCTTTTACACATTTGAGTAAAAATAGAAACAATGTTGTGTGAATGTTTCACGTTTGCTCGGGATATTTTATGACAACCCAAAAAACCCGGTATCTTTGCACTTTAATTTTGTTTTATAAATCAGAGACACATATGCGAAATACCTACTTATGTAAATTTACAAATAAATGTATACAAAACGCTTAGATATTGGCAGTGGCACATCATTCACCTGGTTCTATTCAACCGGTTGTTATAATTTGACATTTATTGAAGAACTTTATTGTTGAAAAAATAAAAATAAACTAGATTTGGCAAAAATTGGACCTCGGTCCTCGAACCGGGGTTACTAATTCGACAATGAACAAACAGATTTTCTTTTATAAAATGTTTTAAAGGAGTGTTTCGAATTACTTAATAATGAAAGATTTTTCATTTTTTTATTTGCCGAAGTATAATTAACATTACCTATTTAGAGATAAATTTTCTATGGGCACTTACTTCGCTCATACAACTAAAATGTTAAAAAATATATAACGAATATTTGGAAACAAACCTAAGTATACCACTATGATTTTATTTTATATTATATATAATATCTTCAGTATCTTCACTGGTTTGTAAATCACTAAACCCTTTGCTTATATGTATATATTGCATTTACTTGTGATTTTTGTTGTTATATTTACTTCCATTGTTATTCTACATACTTTTAATATTATAAGTTAAACATCGCGATCAATGTCGTAATTTCATGCTTCATATTCTATGTACTCGTATTGTAACTAGGTACTGTTTTTTATCGTTTGCTCCATGCTTAGCATCTCAATGTTAAATAACAATAATATGAGTGCACTTACGATTTTTATTAGAGTAATATCACACAGGAAGAGGGAAATAATTTCCCTAAAGGCCTATATCATCTTTGGGGACGCTGTGTGGAGGGTCTTTCAGAGGTTAGGAAGGAGTGAACTTGGGTCTTGAAGAGACACATCTTGTAGGATTGAGAAAACACAGAGGACGGCAGATCATTCCACAACCGAGCTGTTGAACACTGAACGAGTCGTAGAAGCTACCCGTTCTCATATGACAAATGTCAACCATGTTCAAATGTTGGGCGCGCGTTTGGCGGATACTACTACTAGTTAATTATCTTGTTTATAAAATAATGTTACACTTACATAGTGTTACCTACTATTCCGTGTAAATGCCCAATAACAAATTAATTAAATAAATAAAACAAAATTATGTATCAAGAAATATTGTTTACCATGAAATGATCGCAGATTCCAGAGACACAATATTTTTTATTCCTGTTTATCACACAACACGTATAATATTAAATGACCTAAATCTATGGTCTGTGTGATGTACCTTTGATTGCGTTCAGTGAAATTTTGGGCATATTTTTAGGTCCTATATTAATCAGGTTTTGTTCGTTCGTGAAAAAATCTGAACTTTCTCAATACGAAATAAATTTAAAAGTAGTATAGTGGACAGCTTCCGAGAGCAACAGTGTTTAAGTCTATGAATGTAAATAACCAAACCCACAAACAGTACATTAAGTGCAATTTACGAATATGAAAGGAGACACTTCCACACCATCATTATGAACCCCTTGTTCGCGTGTCTGTCAGTTTGCCAACTGTACGTGTACTTCTCGGTTTGAAAGCTCTTTGATGACTCACGCCGACTATATCATATTTTGATCACTTGAGCAATAATCAGTTTAGTTCAAAATGTGTGATATTATTGTCAATTGTTATGTGATAAGACGTTCGTCAGGGTGACATCAAACAAACACAAACATCAGGACAAATGTTGATCAGATTCATTATTTTGCAAAGACAAATTGTATTGCCAGTTGGACCCCTTGGAATAACAAGGTTCCATCTGACACTGCAATGTCAAGCGATAATATAATAATAATAATAATAACAAAGCATTTATATAGCGCAGTTTTGTGTTATTTCACTTCATCTATATATATATGCTCTAGAGAAAGCAACATTAAGGCTTATTATTGCATAACATTTCCGTGTCAGATGGAGCCTTCTTATTCCAAGGGGTCGAGTTACTAATACATATTTTTTTTAGTACTACTACTCGACTATTTTAATTCAGAAAATAACGGTTAACTTACACAGCTTTTATTTCTGAAATTTCTAGGTTAACGTAACTATTTTCAGCTTGCGATATCAATTCCACCGTAAACCATGGAGTTTTGAAATACTAATGTAACTGTAAAAAAAATAATGAAAGATTAGACACTGTTCCATTGTCTTTAAGCAGGTACTTCATAATATACCTAAGTGATGTTACTCGTTTCATCTGGGTAGTAAGTACTTGTTTCCTGATTTTCGTAGAGTGTGAAAACATAAATTGTATAATATTTTTTGATATTTTTAATTTCACAATTTTATGAGAATAGATATAATATCACAGTTTTATCCTCGGGGCAATGCTTACCATGTGAAAATATTGTTGGCAATCTAATAATATAACATTTTTGTCCGGCGACTTAGCCTCGCTGCAAAAATTCACGTAATTTAATATATATATTAATTGTTATTGTGTTCACACAACTCCATTTAATTATTTATTTATTTATTTGTTTTAAAATGAATCAAATCTACTAATGGTATTATTAGGGTCTGCGAGTATTTCAGTTTTAATTTTTTTATTGTGACAGCTCTTTCGGCATTCAAAGTAAATTTGAAAACAGGAATTAAATGGTTAAATGAGTAAGAATTATCCATTTTTTGTCAATGAATTCTCAGAGTTTGAATAGTTTTTGTGTTGACCAAAGCGAAGTCAATATATATCTAAGTAGTGATTTTTCCCGTGTTTTGATTACTTTTGTAAGTGTACTTTCAGGTGTCCGTGAAAAGCATGGAAACACCTCTTTTGGAAGAACTTTTTTTTTTCATTTCGGAATGACATCAATCTATTAATAATGCACAGATGTCATCCTTAAATGAAAATAATGAAACAGTTTTTGATAACTTGTTTGAACAAAGTTCTGTTTTTATTGCGTGCTTAAGTCAGAGTATAAAAATCAACAAATAAAATAAATAAAACACCAGTTTGTCTTTGTAACATACATATTCTTTTGAGCTTTTATTTGCATTTTAATATACAACAAAATATTAAATAAGATAATTTGGTAAAATCAATAATTATTATTATAATTATCAAGAATGAGCAAAATTGTCTTGATCAGGGATAGCGTATACATGTTGTTTGTCATTGTTTATGGATTTAAATATCAAGTAATAAGATATTCGTATAATGATAGTATAATTATTGTAACTCTCAGATAAAATACATTATTTTCATTAAAAATTCTCATGGAAGAATTGTAGATTATGGGATACGTATACGAATGTTTTGTTAATTTTCACAATTTCTGAAACTTCTGCTTATCGCGATATACAGTGTAATTTTATCAATAAATATCATGTTTTAAGGAAATAGGTATACTTGTTTAAACTTATCACTTAGGTCATTATTTACAAATAAATTTCATTCGATATCGGCATCTCGCGGGAGAAAAATACTTCAAAAGTATAGAGTCTCGTAAATGTTAATCAATTGACTAATCACTGCCTATTCTTATTAAATTATATCACTACGTACGGATTCATAAAATATTAAACTATACATGGGAAAATAACAAACATAAGTCGATTCCAATAAACAATTACAGAGTCTGGCTAATCACAAACTAGCGGGAAGGCAGAAGTTCTTAAGTACAGATGCCAGGGACTCTGGTCTCTGGGGTGAAAAACGCATTTGAGGAAAGCAATACATATTTACCGCCAAATATTGCCAAAATTACATTTCCGAAATCTTAATTTAAATTTTGATTATTATATAGAACCTGAATAATAATTTTGACTATTAATTTAACACGTATACTGCTAAGTATAATTCAGCTCCCCCGCCTACCCTGAGCGGGGGCGAGGGCCGACTGGGCCAAGAGGGCAACTAACTATTCTATCTAAAGACGGCATAGTGCATCGTGTGGAACAACGTGACAAGCAGCGGTGACTGCAGACCGACATCCATCCAGTTTACCTCGATTAGTACGTTACTTTACTATAAATGCAAACCTGCCAATCATACATCATATAGAACGGTATAAAATATGTGTCGGAATTCCTTCAAATAAAACTGGACAACCTGCCATCGCGCAATCAGGTCTCTTTCCACACACCGATAGCCGATAACTTTATAAATTATTTAGCTCACAGACGGAGAAATGCCGTTAAACTTAAACCTACGACTATTAAGTTAGTTTAGTATACTGAACATTCACACGGGAGTACAATGTCAATCGTTATACATGAGTTGAATTAGCCTAGAGCTTACAGGACTATGGCGTACTCGGATATAGGTCGTCTGTAGCGAGATATGGTAGCATCACATGCGGTACAGGCACTGCCCGCACCCGCCCAAACCCGCTTCCACTACATACACTAACTCCTACACTATGTACACATATACATATACAGCAGACAGGAATGAATCGCGAATTTTATTCATTTATCGCAAATGTATAAATCCTATTCTACGCGACTCGCAACGAGTCTTCGAGAAAAAAACGCCCGATCTAATAATTACACCTTTAACAAAATTGTATACATATTCACACGTACTTGCTGGACAGCTGCTTAGCTAGTTCCGTATACTTTAAGAATTTAGAATGAGGGCTTTCCTCGAAGTTCGGCGGCTGCGGAGGGCTGCGTGACCCCGGGGGCCCTCCGCCCGCAGAGGACGAGTTGGCTCCACTCGGCCCGCCGCCGTTCTTGTTGTTAGGGGACATGGAAGACCCACCCGCTTGCTGGCTAGACCTCACGGTCACTGGATCTGGAATCACTCCGTCCTTGACAAAATGCATTTTCGACAAATGGTGTCGATAAGCTCCCTTAGATATAAAGGGCGTATCGCAGAAAGCACATTTCATTATGGAATCTGAAGTCATGACGGCGTCATTGCAAGCCCAACTGAAAGCTAAAATAGCTCCAGGGGTCGGACCTGTTTGGGCTGCGGGCGAAGGAGTAGAACCACTCGCCGCTCCACTGGATGCATTTTGTCCACTCCTATGATTTGGGTGGTGATTCTCAGTCTTATCGCAAAGTTTCTGCAGTGCAGCTAAAGGGTGACTACTTCCCCTTTTACCGGAGCTCGAACCACTTTCGTTCCCGGCTGCTCCACCCGAAAGGCTATCAAACATAGAAGAGAGGGCACCCAAGCTTCCAGAAGGCTTTCTATCTGCTCCGGGAGTGCTTCGAGGAGTTGCCGAGCGATCGCTGGCAGGACTGGCGCTGTTCCGGGAAGGACTGTGATGCGGATGTCCCTGAGGACTGGGTCTGGGACGAGGGCTGGCGCTGCTGTCCCTGCGTTTGATCAAGTTTGTCGGTAAATGCGACTCTTCATTTTCCGCAGTATGCCTGCTACCGGGACGGTTTAACCTATTATCTTCTTCATCTTCGATTTCTTTCTTAATATTAACTGTGCTTTTAGAAAGATTCATTCCTTCGTCCTTATCTTCTTCATCGACTAATTCTTTTTTTACTCTCACTTCCATACTGTGGTCGTCGTGAGAGTTCATCCTATCAGAAAGAGGGGTCTGACCGCGTTTGGTTTCAGGAGTTGTTCTCGGAGTCATGTGATACGACGGGGGATCCATTTTTCGATCTGGTGTTAAAGACTCCACTCTACTGCTGCCCCTTTCAGACATGGAACTAGATTCACTGCCACTGCGCTCCCGACGACCGTAGTTTTGGGCTTGCTGATGATGGTGGTAATTTCTCAATAAATTCATTGTTTGCGCATCAACAAGAGGCTTAGTATAATCTACACTCTCGTCGATGCCAAGACGTTTCAAAATGCTAGATCCAATAGGAGCATGTGACGGAGCACCAGGAATGCCAGGTATTGAACCATGTCGCGATCGTGAATCGAAACTTTTTTCAATCAACTGTTCAATTGCATTTAAAACTGATGGGGAAGAACTCTTTTCTGCTCCACCACCGCTTTCTTTCGGGTTAGGCGAGAGATCAGTAGCGGAAGACGGAGACCTGTGGTGACGCGATCCAGGAGATGGAACATCATCATTGATACTTTTCCTGCCTTCTCTATTGGTTGGAGTAAGGTGTCCAACCATCATTGGATTATCTGGTGGAAGAATGTTGTTGGACATGAGAGCATTTTTCAACAAATTCCTCTGACTGTTTGTGATTGGACCACCAACACATTGCCTTATATGTTCGACAAAAACTGCAGTTTCAATTTTATCTCCGCATTTCTCGCAAGTAATACGGCTGCTTGCACTCATGTCTCGGATTGGTTTGACAGGCCCTAGATTAGAACCATCTCCATTTTTAAATTCATGCTGAGCCCTCTCGAGTTCCAAAAGTTTTCGCACTGGGAGAGATTTTTTCCTTTTTTCTCGGGTCTGTCGTCGCCGTCCCCCGCTTTCAGTGATTGATCGCATTATGTGTTCTTTGTAATGTGAATTTTTCACCATGTGGTTACTCAACTCCTTGAGAGAACTAAACGCCTGATCGCAAACTTTGCAGGTAAGTACTGCGCTCACGTGGCTACTAGTACCAGTTGCTGGTACCCCGGATGGCGCATTTCCAGGAGGGCCTTGAGTAGTTTTACTATCATCGGAGGACTTCCAAGAAATGATTTGTTCTTGAGAAATAATGTTAGTGTAGTGCTGAGTTTGCTGCATGTGACTAGTCATTTCTGCAAGAGATCGGAAACTTTGTCCGCACCACATACATTTCAATATTTGGCGTGTCTGTTCTGCACCTTTTCCCAACCAAACATCTTGACCTCTAACAAGCTTTCGTGGAAGAGGCATTGTCTCTTTAATTAGAAGGTTGAGATCATTTTGATTTGGTTTACCCGATCCTCCTGAAGCAGATGTACTGTTGGAGGAAGCGGATGGAGAAGATGTTGGAGGCATTCTTTGCGGTGGGGGAAGATCCTGACGATCTTGACGATCTTGACGATCCTGGCGATCCTGGCGATCCTGACGATCTTGGCGATCTTGAGCCTGACTAGGAGGTACAGGAACATTGACACCACAGTGTTTAGCTTCTTTCATGTGAATTGTCATATCTGCAAGAGTTGAAAAACTTTTCTTGCACCATACGCATTTGAGAACATCTTTGGCTTGTTCAGCTCCCTTGTTCAACCAGTGAGATTGCCAAGCACTGTGCCGCCCAGCAGCCGTACCCGGTAGATTAGTGCCAAGGGCTGCACTTTGGGCCACAGAGCGGAACAGTTCCTCTCCCCCGAGACGGCTCAACTCACTCATTTTTTCAAGAGCTTTTGTGGCATCGCCGGGAGTTGGGCCTCCATGTTTCAGTTTTCCATTCCAATCAGTAACATTGTTGTTCTTTGGAGAAAGACCAGCAGCGGCAACAGCGGCAGCGAAATAAGGCAAATGTGAGGCTACTGGTGATGTCCAAGGAGAAACGACAGGTTTGTATTCAGACTGCCTGGAGCTCTTCCGCGCCGGTGGGGAAGTTGACGAATCTCCGGGACCGCGTTTTCGGCAACCAACAGACAAGTCAAGAGGGCTATTCTCTGAGGGGCCGCTGAGGTTGACGGCATCCATTTCAATATCGTCATCTTTGTCGTCATCTCTTTTGGTGCTGAAGTCGAGCGCATCAGAGTCGTCCCTCGGCGAAGGAGTTGGAGAGGGATGAGGTGGTAGGCGACCAGTCAGCATGGGTAGCAGTGAGGGAGGTGGCGAACCCCTGCCGCTGAGTAGAGGGGAGACAGCGGAGAGGGAGCCGCCCATGAGCCGCTGGTGAGCCTGATGCGCGGCGGCTGCGGCAGCCCCCAGGTAGGCGGCCATGGCAGCTGGGGGCGGTAGGGAGCCGGGCAATAGGGCGGCCAGGCCCCGCGCCGAGTATGCCGACTCACTAGAAGGACAGCGCGGGGCTCCAGATGACTCGCGTGAGAGACATCTGGGACTCAAATCTCTGTAGGCAAAAGAAAGAAAAACACCATTAGTAAAATTGACTGAAAAATTGAAGGGTTCCTATAAATCGTAAACATTTCCTGAGTACCTAAATCATTTTTAAAACCATCCTATATTTTCTTCAAAAGAATTGTATTCACATAATGGCGTTATTATTAATAAATTATTAAGATTAACTTTGTTTATACAACTTTTTTAATACATAAATATCAGCATGTTTCGAAAGCAAAGCTTACCTAAAGCACTATACCGTTTATCCTGGTTAGAAAAGCTATGCTTTCGAAACATGTTGATATTTATATATTAAAAAAAAGGTGTAATCCTTCGATATTCTTATTATTTCATGCTATATTTATTTATTTTTAATTACGTGGATGTGCTTCATGTATAGGTAAATTGTTAAGATAAATTGTGACCTTGGATTAGCAGGTAGCACTTACCCAGCAGTAGGTAATTTTATGTTATTTATTTATTTATTTACTCGTAATTTGCGGTTAATCCTGCTGTACTGCAGACAATACTATTTTTGAAATATAATATTTCAAAAAATACTTGTGTCGGGCCATGTTGGAAGTCGGAATAATAGAAGATAATGTATGAGATGATGTATGAATGTGAATTAAGCAATAAGTGTATGCCAAGATCGAGTTGTTTGGCGGTCCGTCCTTTCCTTCTTCCCCTTCAGGGAAACGGCGCGACGGTTAGTTAATTAGTTAGTTTTACTATTTTCCAATTTTAATAGAGCTGATCTCCATAGTCGTGGAGTGAATAAAGTAAATCAAAAAATATTTCGGTTACGTTCTTAACTTTATTACCTACATCTACATAATGTGCGTATATATTTTCCTACAGATCTACATAATTCTGATGCCGTAGCATTGACATTATTTTAATACAATAATAAGTACATTTTATCCGAAAGTAGATACATTAAAATTTGTTAAACCTATTTAATTACATACGATGATCTAGTGATCAATGTATAAATATTATAAATTATTACGTTGAATGTATGGGTTCGACCGGTCAGTGGCTTTGTTGAAAAATGCGTCGGGTTCCCATCCAATTTCTCGGCTGGCTAAGTCCTCCATCATTGCACAAGCAACCTTTTATTTGTGCTGGGTTTTTACAGATTTTCAACAATCACGTAAATGAGAACAATCCGATTATAAAAACTCAGTTATTTTGCATACATTACATTAAATTACAAATTACAAACGTCTTCCACTCATAATTTATTATCTAGTATTAATTTTTCAAATATTATCTGGATGTTCGTGACCCGGGAATTATCTATCTTATTACATAAAAATTAAATGAAACTTCTCCTAATAAAATAACAGACATTCCACAACAGAAAAAATAAACGGATCGCAAAATTCGTAGTAAGTCAGCCGCAAATAGGTAATGTTACTCGGGTTGGAAATTAACTTAGATTTTGCAGGTAGGGTAGGTATTTCGTACAAGATATGGAGTAAAAATATAATATGCAGCATTGTCCTTTTTCATAGTAAATTTCAGTAGACTGACAAAACATTGAAATATTGAATGTCGAAGATTTTTACTTTGTCCGCGCTTCGATAGATGGCGCTAGTCGGAGCTTTCAGAGTGTCGGAAACAAAATCTCTCGATGATAATTATATTAACTTTAATTTTACCTATGTATTTAATGCAACATGAACATATTTATAAAATATAAAAATAATCGAATGTAAGTATTATAATCAGAAACGTCCTATTCTATTCTATTATTATATTTGTACTGTGCCCTTGAAGTGATTTTTCACAAAAACGGCGCTATACAAATCATCAAATAATAATAATAATTATTATAGCTTTCTATAAACTCGGAATTAGCGGTTTTGCTTTCACGAAAACTGTGCTTATAAAACATCTTACCATTATTTATACTTGAGGACTTCCCAAGAAAGTCCTAAAACATAGTTGTTTCAGAAGTAATTATTAAATAGTTAATAACTTTACATGTAAAATATTCCACACTAGGTAAAACGTACTATGTTAAAAATATAAAGAATAATAGTAAATTTTAACAGAATTTATCATGAAACTAAATTTTCGGAGATTTAAAATAGCAATGAAGAAAAAAATATGAAATACGGATTTTCTACAGTTTCGATATTTCACATTTATGAAAAAAAAAACTATTGTGGGAAAAAATCTTTTTTTAGAAATATTTCAAAATCGAGAGTTTTGATCTAGTAACTTCCTAACGAGAAAAGAATAATAACGTTTATGGTAACACCTTTTTATAAAATATTTAAAAAATAAATTATCTATCCATTCAGAATCAACTAGAAAATAATGATGAGCGATATTCTGAAAATAATCCAGAAAATGAAACGTCCTGTATTTCAAACTAAAAGTTTAAAACAATATTTATAATGAAAATGTAAACAAACATCCTATAAACAATAAACAAATGCCTGTCAGAAACATAAAACACATAAAGTTAAAGAAAATATAACGGTACCTTTTTCTGACTGAAACGCTTTTCAGCCGCCTGTCACACTCGACGATCATATTGTAGAAATCAATTTTTACGGCTTTTCTTGACCACTCACAGCGAAGAAACGAACTCAATAGCACATCGTACGTCGCGTACGCTATAATAATAATACTGTATCGCCGCGGGCTTTACGGAACAACTTTGACTAGACAACCGCCCCGACGGCGGTTCCGCGTGGAATGAAGCTGGAACGGAACCGCGTGTGATTTACGACCGGCCCGAGCTTCTCTGCATCTACCTCCCTCGTTCCCGGGGACAGGGCTATACGAGAGCTAACGCGGCAGAATGAAACGGGAAGATTGTCTCGTTCGCTCTTCGATTCGGGGGTGACTCGGCGCATGCGCAAGGTGGTTTGCCAGAGCGAGAGGGTGAAGAAGTTTCAGGAGTAGTTTGTTTGGGGGTGAGTTGCATCTCTCCCCCTCTCCCCCGCGAGGAAGTTTGATGTTTATTTATGGTCTGGGCGCGCGTTAAGTCACAGACAAGACGCGGGAAGACTGAAAGCTTTTATGTTTATCGCATTATGTGAACGTTATGATAAACGTTGTTTTCCAGCGGTGGCGGTGGGCGGAGATTCCGATATCACAACATAACAGGGAATACCTCGGCGGCGGTGAAAAATGGAAAGGAGTAACGGTGGTATTTATGGGACTCCAGGGAAATGTCACATATCAATCAAAGGGGTGCATCGGACATCTGTCAGGAACAGCAGGTCCGGGCCGGGGCCGGGACTTGTCGGGGGCAGAGGCGGCCAGCCTTTGTTGGCTGGACGCCTTAGCCTTTGTAAACGTTTAACGGAGATAGTCAACTTGTTTTTATTATTGCGCTTTATACTAAACTATTACAAAATAAGACATAGAGAGGCAATCTCTCAAAGGTATTTGGATTTGAGTATAATACATTAATTTACTAAATGAATTAATTTACGAGAGCATCGCTTTCAAAACATGTAGATATCTGTGTATATGAATAATGTGGCGAATACAAAGTAATTTTTTTAATTAATTAATTAATAATGACGCAACAGAGTGAATACAAATATTTTGAAGAAATTATATATAAATTTTCTATTTGCGGGATATTTTCAGAATTGTAAATATTTTTTGTTGTGGTTTTAATTACTTATTGACAAAAAAAATGTGATTTATTTACGAACGTATATTAAAGGATAACCTTTACGAAGGTAATATAATATTTGAACAAGTTACATTGTGGTTTATTTATTATTTACCCCACGGGTTATAAAAAAATTTTGAATTTAGTATTTATAAATCCACAAAAAGAAAGAGAGGTTTAGAAAACACATGCTTTAGAAAAAAAAACTTAAGCTATATGTTGTTAAATTTACTTATTTTCTAAGAAAAACAGCGAAACAATATCGAAAACAAAATTACCATACCATTAAAAATCGTTTATTTCCTGTAAACTTCGGATTAGTATCATAATGACTTATTCATAATGAAATAAAAATTTGCATCTATCTGGTTTGCTACCGCAGGCCACTTTTATGAGATGGAACGATAAAAAAAAATCGTACGTATTATGTGCGAGTATCTACATAAAATTGTGTTTCATTACCTGTCTGCATTAGGGTCCTGTATGAGCGTGGCTGGGATGCTGTGCTCTATGTCATGGTCATCCTGGTGATGATGGTGCGAGGGTCTCCGTCCCTCTCCCTCCCCTTCTCCGTCTTCCCCCTCCCCCTCCCCATCCTCGTCATCCCCGCGAGGGCTGCCTTCCTCGGGACTTCCACCGCCTCCCTCTTCTGCAAGCAAAAAAATGGTCAAAGTTAGTTAAAATTGTCAAATTATGTTATATGACACAATATCTTAATATGATTTGATTTGAATAGAAAATTAATAAATACATTTTCTGATTAATGTTGCAGAAAATCATTACAAATTACGTTTTTTTTCTTCCATCATCGGGCCAGATATACTCGTACACTTTAACGCTGTCCGAAACGTCGGCTAAAGCGCAACACGGCATGAAAAAAAACATTTTCATTATTTTTCTTCAATTCTTTCCGTTATTTAAAAATAATAAAAGAAATTATACCTTTCCAAACAAATTCAACAGGAGGTAATATAGATTTATTGAATCTAAAGAGGGTCGATCTACAATAGAATCTAGTTACTAATGGTTAAATGAATTAACAGGTAAATTAGTTTTACAAATCATGTGTAATAGTAAATCGCGGACGATAAAGATAGTCAAAATAGGTAGAATAAACAGACCAATCGGAACATAATTTTATGGTAACGTACGTACAATATTTGTAATTAAAACGGGTAGTGTCAATGAACAAAGACATGAAAAATCCACATTTTTATTATTTAAATTCGTCACTTACAGAATTTTGCCATTTTCACGAGAATAATGCAAAATTCGCCATTTTCCGAAAAAAATTATTATTTCATTTTATTTGAAACATTAACAGTTGTTATAGTCGTACAACCATTATACATATAATGCGATAAATTTGACGCATACTCTCAAATAAAAATCTGTATGAAAATAGGAAAACGAAAAACACCTAAACGGCGTCATGTAAACTTTTTTGCTACAAAACACCATAAATAAAATTAAGACCGCTTTTCACAAAAATTACGCGAAAATTTCACGTCCCTATCAATCAGTCTTCGAAACACTAGAAAATAAAGAAGTAATTAACAGGTAGAAACATATCAGATGTACAAGTTGTTTGAAGTAATAATTATTATTGCTAGTGACGCAAATACTGGAAGCTTAAGTGTAATTTATGATTTCCCAACTGCCAAAGTCAACAGATAACTGCAACCGTTTGTCGGTGGAGTTTACATTGTTTATGAGGATCAGGGTCGGTCGAGGAGTTGAGTCGGTTTGCTGACTAGGACGTGTACTGTGCCCTGCTCGTGAAGTGTCGGCACCGCGGTATCGCGACATTTCGCTGCCAAGGTTTTTTCCCCCCTGGCTTGCCGGGCCGGCAACACGGTACCGCGTCATTTCGGTGACCGAACTTTCTCTTCCGGACTGTGGGCTCCGCCCGCAAAACTGCCTTTTTTAAGGCAACCCATACGCCAACACTAATTACTTTGTGTATTTTCTTTCAGACTGGCACCACCCGCACTCAACATCCGATCGAGCCCTCCACTGAAGGCTAGGTACAGGCAGTCGGCACTGTATCGCCTCCTGCCTAACGCCGACACTCTAAAGTACACGAGGCGGACCAAGACGGGCCACATCATCGTAACTTTTCCCCCTCCAGCAACCAACACGGTCGAGATGCCCCAGCCCGCAGCCGAGCAGGAGCCCACGGCGGGGCCCTCATCTGCCCCCCACCGCCCCCCACCAGGCCCGGCCTCCACCTACAAGCCCCCATCGAGGCCCGCGGTGGCCATGGAAACCTTCCCACCCCTACCATCAAGCGACGGCTGGCGCCACCCTTCCAACCCGATCAAGCGGCCCCACTCACCAACGGCCGAAAACACCACGATCCGGTGCGAGAACCGGTTCACCAACCTACCTGAGGTGAGCGAGGGCGGCGGCGCGCCGCGCACAAAACGCGCCAACATTAATACTTCTTTTCCTCCCACAGGAGAAGCTGCCAGGAGGAACCGCGTGCCCCCAGTGGTGATGACCCTGGGCGCCAAGACCCACCAGCAGATAACGGCGAACATCAAGACGCACCTCGGACCCGGAAACGACTTCAACATCCGGTACAACAGGGGCGGCACGGCCAACATCCTCGTGCGCTCCATGGAAGACCATCGAGCCCTCACTAACGGCCTACGAGCGGAAGCCACGAGCTTCCACACCTTTACGTCGGAAACCGACAAGACCAAGAAGACGGTCATCAAAGGACTGCCCGACATCGACACCCAGACCATCAGCGAAGACCTCGAGAGCCAGGGCTTCCCCGCCACCAAGGTCGTCAGGATGACGACAACATCCTCCGAGTACCCGCTCTTCCTGGCCCACTTCAACAAGGAAGTGGATATGGGGAGACTAAGAGCCTCCGTCCTTTACCTGTGCCACTGCAGGATCAGGCTGCAAAAGTACCGCAGCAAGCACCTGCAGCACGGCACCCAGTGCTACCGATGCCAGGGGTTCGGCCACGGGTCGAGCAACTGCTCCCACACGGCACGCTGTGTCAAATGCCTGCTGGAGCACGCTTCATCCGAGTGCCCGAAGAAGACCAGGGACGAGCCCGCCGCGTGCTGCAACTGCGGAGGCCCACACCCGGCCAACTACCGAGAGTGCCCCAAGAGGGTACAGTACGTCGCGGCCCTCCAGCGCAGATCGACGACGCGCCACACCACTCCTCTGACCAGGGCAACAGAGGCACGACCCCCACCACCTACCGTCAGAGCTGATGACCGGCGATCCTGGGCCAACGTCACCAGCGGCTCCCCCCCGCCTCCTCCACCGGCCGAACCACGCCACCGACCCGAACCGGAACCGACCACCAACAGCGATGATGATGACATCATGGCTCTGCTGCACGGCCTCATCCGAGTGCGCAGCAGACTGGCTTCCTGCAAATCCAAAGCAGAGAAGCTGATTATCCTCATGGAGCTCCTCAACGACACCATCAATGGATAAGGACGCACCCGTGCTGAAGATACTCATGTGGAACGCACGCAGCATCCAGAACAAAACCGACGAGCTGCTAGACCTGACCAACAGTCTCGAGATCGACATCATTCTTCTCAGCGAAACTCAGCTCTCCGAAAAAACCAGACTCAGAGTGCCAGGCTACGACGTCTACAGAAACGACAGACCACTACCTGAGGACAGAAGGGCACGCGCAGCGGGCGGAACAGCCATCCTCACACGCCAAGGACTCCAGATAACGAGACTACCAACACCTGCTATGGAAAACATGGAAGCTACTGTCATCAGAGTCGAGATAAACCACCTACCGACTACAATCATCTCGGCATACTGCCCGTCGAACTCAGCGAATATCACGAGAGGCGACCTCAACAAATTACTCGCGCTAGGTACAAGAGTACTCGTAGGAGGCGATCTAAACTCCAAACACCGACATTGGAATAACTTCAGATCCAATAAAAACGGAAATATTCTCTTTAAACACCTCGAGAATCACGACTACGTAGTGCTCGCACCGGACAAGCCGACCCTAGACAACCCGAGGATGAAATACCCGAGCACTCTCGATATCGCGCTGGTGAAAAACATACCACACATATCTCCACTGATGACATTAGACAAACTATCATCCGACCATTTTCCGGTGAGCTTCACAATCGGCGGCAACATCACGAGAAAAACCAGAACTCAACTCGATCTCCGAAAAGCCGATTGGAAAAACTTCAAGGAGGGGATCAACGAGCAAATCTACCTAACATCTGAGACTCTCACTACGCCGGCGCGCATTGACGAAGCGGTCAACTCGCTGACGAAAAACATCCAAACAGCCCGCGATAAGTGCATCCCCGTGAAGAAAATTCAACCCTTCACCGTGAAGCTCACAACGTACATCAAACTTCTGATCACCGAAAAAAATAGACTTCGCCGAATCCACCAGAACACCTGAGAAACCTGCTTCAAAGTAGCCGTCAACGCTCTCGGCAGAGAAATCAAGGAAGAGATCGCGAAGTTGAAAAATACTCTGTGGTCAGAAAAAATCACGTCTCTCACTACCCAGGACAACTCACTCTGGAAAATGGCAAAGGCCCTGCGCTATCAAGATAACAGCATCCCGCCCCTCAAACAGATCAACTCCTCGAACCTGGCACTCTCGGACGAAGAAAAATCCAACACCTTGGCCGACGGATTCGAGAAAGCTTACGCTACAACGGACGGCATGAGCGACCCGGCAGTAACCAGCATGGTAGACAGCACACTAGCAGAGCTACATTTGCTTCCCCAAACCGACGTGGACGACATCAGGCTCGCTTCACCGAAAGAAGTGGCCCACATCATCAGGTACCTCAAACCAAACAAGGCACCGGGGGAAGACCAAATCACCAACACGCTCCTCAAACACCTTCCACAGAGAGCTATCATCTACCTGACGAAGATCTTCAACGCCTGCCTACTGCTGGGCCATTTTCCCGCCTCATGGAAAAACGCCTGCGTCCTACCTTTCCACAAAGCGAAAAAAGATCGATCGAATCCGACTTCATACCGCCCCATCAGCTTGCTGCCCACGCTCAGCAAGGTACTCGAGCAAGTCATCCTCAACCGGGATCTCCCCCACCACGTCAACAACAAGACTCTACCTGACGAACAGTTCGGTTTCAGAAAGAAACATTCGACAGTCCACCAGCTCACGCGCGTCACGGAACACATTTCGAGAGCTTTCAACGTGAACCAATACACCACCATGGCTCTACTAGACCTCGAAAAAGCTTTCGACACAGTATGGATGGACGGGCTGATTCACAAATTGTACATCACGAAAACACCTACGTACATCATCCGAATAATCCAAGCCTATCTGAAGAACCGAACCTTCAACGTCAAAGTGAGGGAGACCACATCAACATCACGAGAAGTACCCAAGGGCGTGCCGCAAGGAAGTCTACTCGGGCCCCATCTCTTCAATCTATACACCTACGATGTTCCGCCTCTCAATCGGTGCAAGAAAGCCACGTACGCCGATGACATGGGCCTATACGCGTCATCCGTAGCGCCCAGATTGGCCGTGAAATACCTACAAGAGGGTCTCAACACCATCGGAGACTACTATAAAAAATGACGCCTCAAACTCAACGAGGCCAAAACCGAAGCCATCACCTTCACACGTAGGCTGAAAAACAAGACACCGAACGAGAAAATCACCATGAGCGGAACTCAACTAGAATGGAAACCCGAAGTGAAATACCTAGGCCTCACCATGGACAGCCGCCTAAACTGGAAAAGCCACATCGAAAACGCCAGAAACAAAGCGCAGCAAGCTATAGGAGCAATCAGCCCCATCTTCAATCGGAGAAGCCCACTAGCTGAGAAGAAAAAACTCTTACTATACCAGAGTCAAATCCGCCCAGTTCTAACTTATTCCATTCCAGTGTGGAGTAACATATCCAAATCTACATACAAGAAAATTCAAACTCTTCAGAACAAATGTATAAAGATTACGTACAATACACCTATGTACACAAACCTCAAGATCCTACAAGAACAACAGGAAATTCCCACACTCGAAGAATACTCTCACCAACTGACGACGAGATTTTACAACACCTTAAATCCCGAAAATCCACTCGTGAAAGAACTGGGCGCATACAATTCACCTGACGATCTCCCGTTCCGCTACAAGCACAGGATGCCGAAACACATTATTATGGAGCTCTACGAGGACTCCGACACCGAAGACGACACGGACTCCGACGCGCCCCCCGATCTCGACGCGCCCCCCGGCCCCGACCCACGCGCGGACACCACCGATATGGGCACCACCGTCACCAATACGGACACCCCCAGCGCGGGTGTCCACCCGGTCACCATCCACACGGACACCCGCGTGCGGCCACCACCGGCTTGGGTCCGGTGCAATCCCGCACACCCGGACTAGGAAAATAGAAGACGACGACTCACCAAAAAAGAAGAGGACTAACACCGAAAAAAAAATGAAATAGATGAAATACAATGAAATGTAAAGTATTGAAGTACCTGAAATGTAAAGTATTGAAATATTTAACTTCAGTAAAATTAAAAGTAAACAACAGTAAATAGTTCAGAACTAAATGTTTGTCTTTCCCAGTTTTGTTTAGGGTTTTTTATCCAGTTAAGATCTTTTCCCTAAAAAGTCATGAAATGTAATTAATAAATTCAGTCAATTTAAATAAAACCATCAGATGGTAATAGTAATAAGGCCAAAGTGGCCGGAGTACTAGTTAGCCAGAACTCATGAGGGGTATTTGTATAAGCCCCAGCTAGTTAGAGGATTACGAAAGAATCCGTAAAATCAAAAAAAAAAAAAAAAAAATCATTGTTTATAATCTGTTAGGCACCTTGGATAAGACACAACGATGGCAAACATTGAGGCAAGTACGAGCAGTTTGCGAGCAACAGTGCCGCTCCAATCTCCCTCCCTATCATCGTGGCGAGGTTCATCATTTCAAGAATCTGAGGATCAGTGGCAACTCATGATTTTTTAGGTGTCGATTGAAGACGAAATAAAGGAAGACTGCACCATATTGCTTCGAAATCTATAAAAAAAATGCCCCGATGATGAGCTAATCACCGATAGGAGAGTGTATTTTTAATGCAAACAATTAATTAAAAAAAAAAAACGATAATGCATTTTGCTGTCGCCTAGGAAAAGTTATTTTGGTTAGATTCCTACAGTAATATCGTAACTTTTTAGTGTCTAAGAAATGTGTGTATTTTTTTTTAATTTTTAAAGAAAGTCAAATATTCCCCTTTCACGAATAACCCGACAATATTTGAGAAATTCCTACTATCATCATACTGAGCGGAAATAATACTTGTGTTATGATGAAGGACTTAACCAGCAGAGGAATCGAATCTAGGACGCATAGGTGGTAATCCGATGCATTTTTTAGCTCATCCACTAATCGATCAAACGGTAGTTTACTAGAATATTTCTCTAATTCTTTATCTCAATTAAAATTTCTTTGTTATATATACCTCTTCAATTTTTTAACTAATTATCATTTCTAATTGTTTTTCTGTCACAAATTATTTTGCCTTCTGTTAACAACCAACTATGTGAGTTTTCAACATACAATATCAATTATCATGTAATAACCCAATTGGAATATAGCGCATATGTTATACTTGCGTATTATTATTTATTTTTAAAAATATTTTTATTCAGGTAATTTTTTTACAATTGTGTTTTATAAAAATTTACTAAAGTAAGTTTATTATAGTAATTTTATTATGAGAAATCTCCTAATTTTACATAATTATTGTAATCAAATACAGTATTTAAAAATTTAATCAACGATTTTTTTTTATTATTTCTAAATACCTGATAAGTATTATATTACGATATCGTAATTACTTTTTATTTCTTACATTAAGTAACATACGGTATTAGTTTGTAACATATTTTAGAAATGTGTGCAATATATATATACTTTTATATTATTTCATAATATAAGCCGATGCTTGTGTTTATGAAAGGAGTGCTCGTTAATATGTAAAATAAATCTGTATAGTGTAAACAAGTATATATGTAAAAGAAATGTATAATTCAACTAAATAATGTTAAGTATACAGAAACAAGAATAACAAATTCTAAATTTACAAAAGTATTTAAATAATTTTTGATATACAGATATACTGAAACTGATAATCTACCCTACTATGTACGGGAACACGTTACATAATGAAAACATCTTATTGTAGCCTTCAAATAATTTAATTTTTTCCTGAAATCAAATTTAGAAAGCAGAGTTGTATTTGCTCAATTTTATTAGCGTCACCGGCTTCTTCTTCCATTGACATTCGCATCATATATTTTCCATACCCTCCTTTCTTCGTTCATTCGACCTACATGCCCAAACCATTTAAGCGTCCATTTCTTAATCTTATTTATTATTACCCATATGTATATCAGCCTTGCATTCTTTACGAATATCAATATTTTTCACACCATCATACATGGTTTTATCATACATTCTTATATAATATCAATGACAAATAGGATTCAAACAGTAACTGCAATATCATGCAATGTGCAGTGTTTTCTAATATATGTGTCCTGTGCGTACAAAATCATATCATCTCATGCGAAAACTTTGTAATTTAACGTTTTAATCTGGAGTGACCTACAAGTTAAGTATGTTTCTGTATCTGCACATAATAAGATAAACCCTAGCGAGTAGTATTTGTACAGCGCCCGTGAGGTGATTTTTCACAAAAGAGGCGCTATACAAGTCATCCAAGTATTAGTATTATTATTATTATTATTCGCCTCAGCGATCTCATTTCTATAGTATTTAGTCTACTTTCAATCTTCCTCTGCAAGTTCCATGCCCCACTCTCATACATCACGGTTGGTATCAGCGCTCCATTTATAGAGTTTATACAGATCTCCGTTAATAGAGTTTTTATTAAAATAGTTTATATCAAACATAAGCGTTTTTTTTGGAATATCGCCAAAAAAATGCGACACGTCCTTGCAGAGAATCTGCTACTATGCACTGCAGAGTAAACATCAAACATCTTCTGATTATCCCACGATGTTGACCGCCGGCGCAGAGTAAATAATAGCGGATGGCGGCCGCTTGGAACAATCATAAATTAATTACAAAGCTAAATGAACAGTAAGCCGGGCATCTTTATCCCGCTATCTTGTTTGGCCATCGCAATAGAACAAAGGGTACAGCATACAGACGCAGACGGGTGATAACAGTTAACAGTGAGAAAATAAGGATACCGTCTATTGAAAGATAGCTTTAAACTGAGTAAGTTTGCTTTGAAACGGCGGTATTGATTCAAATTACACTATTGTGAACATGATCATTTTTTATGAGCTATTGAAGGCTTAAATCTTGTAATAAAAATTAAGTCAAAATAGACATGTCAATGGATTTTAATGATCTGTTTGGAAATATAAACATGATTCAAGATTTCCATATTGTGTGTATTACAATTTGTTCGAATAGTTATCTTATCTAGTTGTAGATCTATAAATAATTTAACACTTTGTTAGTTTGGCATGTAAACCAAACCAAAGATTGCTACTAAAGTCTAACAATATCTATAAGTCTGACTATCGGTCCAGAGATGTCCCGGCTTCGATTCGCTCCGCACAGAGTGGCACCCGGAGCATTATGTGCTAAAATATTTTTTTTTTCATTTTCATTGACATCCTTTCAAAAATACTACCATTATCATATAACATAATCACAGTTTTAGATATGTAAATAGGTACCTATCTAAACATATCTATATAGGCAGTCAAAAGATGAACTAATGAACAATCTATTTTTAATATCTATCCATCATATTCATACAATGAAACGCCCAAACTGCATACAGTGTATTAATTTTGCCTCGTGGAATAAGTTCATGAAACATCACTGAAGCAAGAACTTTTGTAGCAGTTAAATACACACATTGAAAAACTTGTCTTGAGCAATGTTTAATTGAACCATAATTACCTATCATCTACCATTACACGGCTGTCTATTAAAATGGTGAGTCGCTGAACAATCTCAAAAGCCAAAAGGTACAAAGGAAACTGTGAGTTTGATAAGAGCAGACGTATTCCTCGCACAGCTCGCATCGCAATCACAGACTCATTTCCTGAATAATATAAGAAGCTCCGTGCGCGCAACTCGAGGAAAAGCTCCTCTACTTAATTAGCAGAGGCTCCGGGGTAAGAATTCAATTAACATGAATCATCCCCAAAGGGATATTCGAATGCGAACCCACCCTCGATTGACGCATGGAAATTGGTCCGCGAAAAACATTAGCCGATATGTAATTAAGGCTGTCACTCGAGACGTTCTCTACAAATTCAAAAGAGATCAAAGAAAATGACGTGAGCCTGGCGGTAATTTCTCGATTTTAGGGATACGCGTGATGTTGTAAAGACGTCAAAACTAAGCGAATTATCGAACAGGCACAGATTAATGTTGGTAGCTTCCCAGCTACGCTATCTCGGTGGGAAGTCTGTTCACATGCTTTGTGCTTTTGATCTTTGGTAATTTTTAATTGAAAAGATCAGTTTTCTAATAATTATGTAATATTTTAAAATTAATTGATAATCATTTCTTTATTTTGTTTCTAGTAGCTATAAAACAACAGTTTGGCGCAAATGAATTATTTAATACAATAGTCATTCGGGTAATACAATAAAGGTAGTCAACATCAAGAAAAATGTTTGTCAGTCAAAAATAACTTTCGAATTTAAGGGAATACAGAGAATTAAGCATAAATCTAAGTGATTAAATATTTTTTTTTTTTTTTTCGGAATCCAGAAATATGTTTGTCAACCTTAATTGCCCGCATAGGATGCAATAAAAAAGCGATTCATCCAGTTAAATATTCAAGAAGCAATCATTAATTCGGGCCCCGCGCGAAGTTTCACGCTCGCCGTGATTTAGAGGTCCGGACTTATCAGAGACTTCACCACCCACGGAGTAAAAACAACGCAACAAGAAATGGAAACATTTCCTGTCTTCGACATCACGATTCCAACTTATATCTCCGAGATCTGATGGTTTCATTAGCGAGGGAGATGTAGCTAATAGCTTCGGTACTTATGTCCCCGGAGAAATGGCAAATCGAATACAATCTCTCTCGTTGAAGTTATAATAAAGAGAAATATTGCTGTAAAAATAATCATTTCTATAAAGTATTATTTTGGAGTAGCTTTAAAAAGTTAAAGAGAGAATATCTTAAAACGTTCCATTTTAAAAAAAAAACAAGGATAGTAGGCAGGTATCTACTGAATTACTACAGCAATATAAATCAGACGAAAGCAGAATTAAATGATTTGATTACATGGGCATTGATAGAAAAACTAAGTAAACTGTGTTTTTACCCTTTGAATCAGTATTAAGAAGCTCTGCATTTTACATTGTGACAAAAGAAATTTTTTTTTTAAAGACTGGCCTGTAAAATTATTTTAATGAAAAAAAACAATTTTATAAATCAATTTTTGAAAAAAAAAATTGGCTTTTCAGTGGTAAATCGAATTGAATGGAAAAAAAAACATTCAATTTTAATTGTACATTTGCTTCTGTTTTTGTGATAAATTTATTTTAAAATCTATTATTTTGGATCTATCTGGCTATATTAGAAAAATGTGAAGAAATTATCTCATGATGTGAAGAAGTGATCTCTTCCTTCTATTTTACAATCTAGAAGGAAGAGAGAGAGACATTATTTTGCAAACAGGAAATAAATCTTGTATAAAGAGTATAAGTCATGGGAATTATATTTCAGTTTAGTTAAATTATTTCAGTCTCTGGGATAAAGACTTTTCGTGATATCAACGTGAAAAATGTAAAAAAAAAAATATGCACATACATTTATATTTTTGGGTTTTTTTTTATGACAATTGAGGATTTTGTCCTGGAGATTAAAATGATGAATTGAACAGAAATGTTTTTTTTTTACTTATGTACTTTATACCTAGCATGATAGAAATATGTAACAGTTACCTTCGTTTTCACGCCTATACTTACTTAGCACATAGTTTTTTTTAATAAACGTTAACTACATATTTATTTAAAATTTCCCTGATGCCCTTGTAGAGATACGTATAAAAAAAATTGCTACAATTCATGTGTTGGTACGTAATAAAAATATAAATCACGTCAGTTGACTAAAATAACTTAGTACACCTCAGTTTACCGGCAAAATAAGGCAGCAACCCTTAACACTACCTCATCACGGCTCGCTCGCCGAGAAGTGACAAGACGGAAATTGTAGTGAAAAGTTTATTTACGAATACACCCCAGGAGGACAGAAGCCGAGGAAGATTTCCAGATAATCGCAAAGGGGTTGCAGATATATATCACCTGTTTATAAATCTTAAAGATGTTCGTAATGAGTTTTCTTTCCGCATCCAGCACCTCTGATAAATGTTCTGTTCACAGTGGCAGGTAGGAGATAGAGCAACTTTTTATGATATATTGTATTGGAAACGATTGATCATTTCAGGTAAGGTGGAAAAGTGGATATCAGCTAAATTACCTAAATAGATTGGAAATGGAACCAAAAGCTTTTTAGGTTAAGCTACATTAAGCTCTCTGAAGATTTCCAGTACGGAGTAAAAATCAATTTGAAAAAATCATTAAAATCAGACGCTAACAAAATGAAAATGCTAATATTATTTGTAAATGGGATGAAAATTTATGACAGTTTTTGTTGATTATTTATACAGATAAAAACAATGTTTTTTGAAGAAGTGATGCATAATTAATAATAAAATAATGTTATTCGTTGTTTTGAGGTAATTGTTGGTAGAGCCATTTTTAAAAGACAACCGGAAAACCTTCTGGCTTTGTTTTCATTATATCCGATATGGTCAGTTTTCCTTGAATTGCTGGCAACTCGCATAAGGTCCCGTGGCATTTGTACCAATCACGAACTGGCCATTTTTATATATCAGGCCGGTAATCACGGCCTGATCCGCACAATACTTCTGCGCTCCCGGAGTTCCAATTATAAATCAAACAGCCCGGTAATGAGAAGGGACGCTGGCCCAAGGAAGAAAGATGGTCCTAGTAAACACGTGTGATCGCCCGAGATTATCCGATGATAGGGGGTAATGCATGGACGCACGAAGAAAATAACCAGAAAATAAGAGCGCAAAATCAACCCCTTTGTAAAAAGGATAAAATATTTCTTCACCTCCATGTTTCGTTGGCTAAAAATAAAATTCTGCTTATTTCTGGGTGTCTTTTACTTTGCAGAAATGTTGCAGGGGTGTGAGTTGTTTTCAGGGGTGGTTCTTGGGGTCCGCTAGGAGTAATCGCCTCTTTAGAGCCCGCGGATCGCCGGTCCCAGTGGGACCCCCTGACTGATGGGCCCGTCCGGCTTTCGAAAGTGAGCTACTCACCGCCGAGGACTGGCTCTTTAGTTTTGCTCCCTGTTTCGGTCCTCGCGAAGTTAAGAGAAATGGAAGTACTAATTGAAACTAAATAGAAAATGCTTATTTAGTTGTCCTTATAAATAACTAACAAAATCCACTAAATATTCAGTTTGTGATTTAGCGTCGAGTTGCTTTGTATAAAATCACTGGGTATATCCATGTTTCCAACCCGACACCTCTGGGGTATGGTGACGTCACACAGCTTAATCAAGTGTTGGGGCGAGTTAACTGTGACTTCGTGCGTGACTTCACCGTCCAACAACTGACACACCGTGGACCTATTCATATATAGTGGGTAACTGAATACTGAGTAGGTAAGTACGTAGTTGATTCAATTCTTTCCAGGTAACAACAAACTAGCAAGAACATCAGAAAAAGTTGTTGGTAGGTTTATGTTTGTACCTAGTCACTAGTTACCTGTAAGTACATTATTAACCTATACCTATTACCGAAGAGGTAGATGGTAGCCCGAAGGTTGTAGTACTCTAGTACTAGGCCTAGGGTTAAGTGTTGTTGGGAGTGTGGAAACAAAGGCACTGTTAAATTAGCACGTTTTTTCAGAGGGCCACGTGAAAAATGGACGGATCTTCCTGATGGATAGGCAACACTTTTTCTTGCACTCGACGCAATTTGTTTAAGAGAACATTGGGGTTACGCAACGTATTTATTTGTATCGACTCGGTGTATTTGTCGCAGTTCAAAGGTGAACAAAAAAACAATGGGATTTACTTGCTGCGGTGAAGGGAATGAAAATGGATTATAAATCAAGGGAGAGGTTCAAAAAATGCTGAATGAAAGAGTAAAAAATAATGTACCTACTTACATATTTAGTAACATTTCATCTGGTATGGGATGTAGTGCTTTACAACTGACCAATAATATAAGCACGTGGTGTGGTACCTCTGAAATAAAATAACGGTAATACGATACCAAATCTATAGATATTGAATAATAAATGTACTTTATGACCGTATTCAGATGTTTCGCCGAGTTATCAAATGTATTTCTGCAATAAATAATAATTATTATTTACCTGCTGAATAAACGTTCCCGAAGCCGGCGAGGGCTTGGCCATGTTTTCAATTTAATGCCACACCTAATATAAATAATATCATTGCGAAATTATTTGATCGAATCTACCCAGTCCGACTCTTTCCATCTCAAAACAACGATAAATCTCTACTGACATTTAGACCTGATCCGCACGGAGCTAGTAATCTCAACTCGACTGATTTGAGCGTGTGACTTAATCAAAACGTCGAGAGTATCAAGTTTCTCGTTATTTGTGTGACACGGTTGAAAGGTGCCGTTTGTGCAGGTTTATAGTTGTTATTTTATTGCTAGAAAGGTGAAGATAAGGTTTTAGACAAATTCACGTCACGACGGATAGGACGATAGTTGGCTAGAACTCAAACAGGACAATGTGTACACATTCTAACGGCAATTTGCATTCTGATCGTATCGATTGACTTACTGCTTTGATCCCATGTGACCCTTGCAGAATTTATTAGGCACCGTTTAATTTAAAAATAAACACTTCTGAAAATTTTGATGGGAAGTGATTTCGTGAGTTAAGACTTCCGGGTATAAACATAATGTAAATTATAATCAAAACACTGATACCAACAAGTCACTTTAAATTTTATTGTACGATATGAAGCTATTTTGTGAGTTAAAACTTTGGTGAAAATTTTTTTTTTTTTTTTAAATTGTCTTCATATTTAATTTGTAGAAGTCCATTCAAATAAAGTTATGCTAGGTAATTATTATTATTACGTGTGACAGCTATTTCGAAATTTGAAGGCATTATCAAACTGTTTGAAAGTCCGACAGTTTTATGATGCATTCGGAAGGCGAAACAGCTGTCACGCGTAATAATAATTACCTTACTTTTTTTACAAATAGATCTTTAAAAAAAAAAAAAATAATACTATACTTCATTTATGGTAATATAAAATCGATAGAGCTCCGGTGTTATACACTCAGTGTACAGGGTAGACATTTAGAATGTTGTAATATTTAATTTGGATTAAAATGGATAGTTTTCATTTTTTACGTGTATAAATTATTTTATCAATACTACATTTTGCTGCAAGAGTGCTGAAAATTAAGAAAAACATCGAGCACGCATAAAACGCATGATACGTCCATTACAGCCTGAATACCGCCGGCTACTGCTGACAACCACGCATCGTGGTACGGTGAGCGAAACCCCATACCCATTTCACTCACTTCCGCACCACTTATCAAGTTATCAACGCACGCACATCTACCTATAGATTAACAATTTCTTTTCAAAATTTTCTAGAAAAAAAATGTGATTTGTTAAAAAAATTTATAAACTCTTCCGAAACTGCTCCGGTCTAAAATAAACGAGTGTAAGATAGTTATAAAAGTATATTAATCAAAAAGATAATATTAAAATGGAATTCCACCATGAATTTATTTATATATTTTAAATATTTTATCCGATACATAAATGTATTGCTGGGAACATCTGAAATATGATCTATGTATTTATTATATTTACAGAGACATGTCAAATCAGTTGACACCAACGGCAAGAAGGAAGGGTTCAAAATATCATACTTTTAGCAAATATGTTAAAACATTTCGATAGTTGTAAGGAACTTATTTATGATTGATGACACATGCAAAAAAAGAGATAATTTGGGAAATGGAGGGTTGTCGGTGGGTATTACAGACTTGGTAGTTATCTAAAGTTAAAATAAATGGTTGAATTGCGTTATTAATCTACTATAATTAGTATTTATGAGAAACTATAAATTTAGGATTTGACGCGAGATAACATCGCTTCATCTAACAAATGACATCGTCGCGCAACAGTTTGCGATTCTGCGAAGTCATTTGAGTAGGTCTAGCGTCTTCCCCCGCTAATGCCGGAGTCAATAGTCCGAAGTGGATCCATTTCATCAACGTCTTGGAGATTGATTTCTCTCATCAATGTGACTGCACTCCTTTTGCATTCTATTTGCGTTCGTTGTCCCAGCAGCCGGTGGAAGAAAAAATAATCTATGGCTATGACGAGGGACAGCTGCATGAGATATCTATACAGATTATGCCAATTTATCAACTTCCTTTGCCGTGTTGAATGCTTCTTTGGAAGTTATGATGCTCAACAGTAAATAAATTTTCCATTTTTATAGCGACGGCTATCATATAATATTATCATGGATATTTTACCAAATAAAGTTCCTACAGATTTACGGTTAACTTATAACAATAAAGAATGCCCACCTGGTAGAGTATTACTATTTAAGAACAGGGCCTATTGTTGATTTATGAATCTGTATTACGCAACAGACTATAATTTATGAAATTTCACAATGAAAACTGCGAATCAAAGGGTGTGTTGAAGGTTTAATTGAAGTGAAAGCCTCGAAGTAATACACGACTGCAGTTCACTTGCCCCCCCAAAGGCCGCACCGGGAACACACAAATGTTCTCTATTTCATCACACCGATCGACCTAAAGATCAGATCACTCGCACAATTATTGCGGCCACTCCGGCTCACGATATGATGTGGTTTACAGCCGGCGAGGAGGGAGATAGATTGGATGCTGTGAGCACCATATCTGGCTGATCATGGACCATCAATTCGACACGTTCGGCTGTTCGAGACGTTTCCACCGAAGCAGTAATGATCGCCGGGACTAAAACGATAAGTGCGAAACACTGTAGCGGAGAACATTCTGGAGGAAAGTACCAGTCAGCCAAATGGGACGACACAGTCTAAGGGACGTCATAAGTTTTATGTTTGCGGCTAATGCGCGGAGACGGCCGAGATATAAAGCGATTTAGTGAGCTCGATGCGATGGCGTTGATAAAATCCTCGTGAAACTGGAAAACTCCGGCTTATATAAATAAGCTAATAAGGTAACAGTAATAATATGCAACACACCAAGAATAAAAAGCATAATTTGAGGGAATAATAATCGACACAAAGGGTTGTTGCAGTCTTTCAAATATAATATCGCTTGCATCAAGCGTGGCACCAACATTAATTCATGACGCGTGAGATACAATGGAAGATTTCAACATGCGTAGCTTGTGTTGATATGCAGAATTAGCATCGTAAAATGATGGTTACAAATGAGAGGAAAATGTCAAAAGAGCACGATGAATGGGAGTGGGTAAAATTGTATAGAAAAGCACCGATTCCCGTCTATTATGATATTCCGGAGCGGCTCTGAAAGCCCCACGAAAGCTTTATTGTTTGGCCGACCGGATGATCGTGATTTCCTACCGATTTACGAGTTACCAGCCCCGATAATACTAGCCTGGTACCTGTTACCACACGGCCACTTGCAATTTACGTTCAGCACATAGAATTATTACACAATTCTCTCCACAATGTTGTTAATTTACACCATCAGAGTGTACACATCTGGGAGAGGTGAAAGGTACAATTTACACGATGAGGAAATAACGGATGTGTATACTTAAATAATATGAAGTGCTCCCGGTCTAAAGAAATAATCAGTTTATTAGCTATTTCTTGATTGTAATTGTTGATTCATGTAATTATCTGTGTGCCGAGAGGATACGGGGAAAACGAAGACTATTCATTATACCTATATTAATTAGTATTTCAGTGGTATTGTAGTCACATTGTTATGTTGAAGAGCAAAAGCTTCACTCAACGGTTACCTATGAAATAGCTTGATTCTTTTTAAGGTATCTCTTCTTATGCAGGCAGCTTTTAATTATATATAATAAATTCCATTTAATGACACTGCCCTATCAAAGTAAGAACGTCTAGATAAAAAAAAACGGTAGCGCCATCAAATCCGTCTTTACATTGCAGATTGATATAGCTAGATAAGAGCGCTTCCTTGTTGGTTTGAAAGGAATTCAATTTGCCATTAAGCCGAGTGCGATGGTCCTGCTCGCAATATAATCTATAGGACACTGTCGATTGCATTCCTTAGAACAAGGCACGTCCTACGGGGTCGGGCTTCATTAAGATTGGGCTCTATAAATTATTCTTATCGCATTCTTTGTAAGACAAAAGACAGCAGCGTCTCTCAACTTTCCTTCACGAGACTTCAAAACTTCTTCTCCTTTATCGTCGCGGCGGAGGAAATCTGCGGAATACAAAGCGCCGCCCCCGATCATTGCAAATATGTATTTTAGAGAAGCTCTGGGAACACTATGTATGGAAATATGCTAGGTAATAGATACTAGGTACTGGTGTATATAGGGCGAACAATGCTCTGGAGTTGGAAATCGTGAAAAAAACTGCTTATTTAAGATGTTTAGATATTTTATCTACATAATCAAAATTTGCTCAATTTCGTAAATTTATTTAGTTTTGGATAGGGAGAGGAACATATTTTGAAATATAAAGCACTCCCTCTCTGAAAGAGAATGTTGAATTTTAACAAGGAAGACATAATATATAGCATTATAATAAAATAAGGTTGCTCTTACAGCAAAACTTTTCATATTTTTTATTCAAACAAATATTTTACAAAATCAGTATCTACTATCATTTTGTGCGATTTGCATATGTGTAGCCTATTTATTTGATGTAGTTTTCCATCTTTAGGAAATCACTGCCTGGGTGGATTAATAATAATACATTATTTAGACGTTGAATCTGCGAATTAACTACTAAATATCCTATACATATCAGAAACTCTGCCCGAAAGCATTTATTTTATCAGAAAATTTTCTCGAAATAACGTGTCTTGCACCGATTGCATAATGATACACAGTGGCGCATTCCTTTCTCAAATCGCGATCGGGAATCAATGAAAAAAAAACGAGAAAAGTCACAAGAGGCACCACACACGTAAACATTCTCCCTTACTCGCTTTTACTCGCCCTCAAAAATGAACGCACACAATCGGGCGGAGACAGTCGCACCTTGTGTGCAAGTCGCAATGACTGTTAGCGAGGTATAATCGTGTATGTATGTTTGTTTGCGGTGTATATGTGTAATTGTGGTTTGTTGAAAGAACCTCTGAGCTAAAGGAGGCGGAGTGAAACTTAACATTTTGACCAATGATTCGCTGGTGGAGCGAACTAATTATACTGATTTATGCGTCCATTGTTCATTGTTATGGCGCTCTCCTCGCAGGCCAGAGGCCCAGCAGCGGCCACTCGCACACAGGCACACCTCGCTGCCTAAGTGTGCGTGTTGAGCGTACCTATATAGTGTAGGTACGCTTAGTCTCATTCTGACTGCAACTCAAGTAAGGGTCTGTTTGGACTGCTCTTCTATATGCTCTGTGCTCCGGGTACATATCCTACTCCTACGTTAAAAGAGTTAATCAACACAAAAGTTTAAAAATGATGTGCTACATATTAAAAACAACCCTTATTTAGATTTACAAAAACAATACAAATTCGATTTAATCAATTATTCGATAATAATTTAATAAAATACAGTGGATATTAATTAAAAATTATGAAATTAAATTCCCAAAAATATTAAGTCAATTCATTGAATGGGTACTGTTATCTCCAGAACAAGTTTTACGTTTATCCTTCAACGATCCCCAACCTTTTTTTAGCATTGAAACGTGAAGAAGAGCAGAATAATTATGTCGTCGATTTGCGTGGGTAGGTAAAACAGGGAAACACGGGGAAAATCGTAATGGTCAAGATCTCGGAGTATCGAGAGCACAAATAAAATGGAGGCATATTGCACATGGCATTCCTGGGCCGAAACAATGTGCACGAGTTGCCGGGCCCGTCAGGGGGCGCGCATTCAGCTGTCAGTAGGGCCGGGGGCCCGGGCCGCCCTGCGCCCGATACGGTGCGGCGGGCGGCCCCGAGCCCGAGTCCGACCCCGGCCGGGCGCCGCCCATGACCGGCCCTAACACACATACATACATTCTTACACGTGCAGATGTCGACGTTTCTAGGCGGTCGTCGTTCATAAAGGTGTACCGCTGATAGCTCCGTTGTAACTTGAACATATCCCACTTTCTCACAAACGATGCGTGTAACAAGTAGAAAAGGTACGATTGAGCGCTCAGCGGTCGGAATATTCGTACTTTCATTAATACTTGGTCAATTCATCAATTTTTTTGTTTTGTTTTGTGTGGGTACCGCAGAAGAGTCCCAACAGTCTGGGGCCAGTGAGACTATTCCATCATCGTGGAGAGGGGAAGGAGATGGGTAAGAGGAAGGTGGAGAAGTACCTGGCTATTCAGATCTGATCACCAAATACGGATAAAGCTATTTCAAACTACGATACGATTCTAAAGTAGAGAAGCCTTAGTAGAAGGCTATGTGAATAATAATACCTATATAAACAATAGCATCGAACGTTTGCAGATGGCCTATGATCACAATATTGATATTTGTCAAAATAAATCAGAAATCTGTATGACTTCTCATTCTTCTAAGAGATAGAGAAGCTTTTATACCAACTACAGTATGATGGTTGGGTTAGGTTAGTATAAGAACATAATTTTCGAGATAAAAATCAGGGTAGCCTTCATTCACAGTTCCTGATTTAGCGACCTGTGGCTTTAAAAAAGAAAAGTTCAATGTGAACCGTACCAAGGTACAGATCGACACACTTATGATGCGGAGGTTACAAAAGGATGAACTAACGATGATCATCGATGAAGAACGAATTCTATTTCAGTAGCAGCTCAAATATGTAAACTAGCGATGCTCCGACTGAACAGTCCATCGTCTTTATTTTTTAATTATTTCTACAATTTCTGAGTAGTTTTTAACCATTGTTGTATTGCTCACGAAAATAATAAGGGTTATTTTCCAAAATGAAAACTATGGGTGTTGCATCCTTCTGAAACTCGGCCTACTCGTCTGGCCTGTCATCAGGAGGCGGTCCTCGATGGACCACGTGATTTGTAACGGCGTGATGTAAGGGAGGTTGGAGATAAACAACATCTCCGGACCATTATGGATGCTAAATAATTCCTCGGCGAAGCGCAGGTGGTTGGTCGGTTGGTAGGCGCATCGGGTCGCGGGTTCATTTTTTGTCCACCGCCACCAGAGGACATGTGAATAATGCAATGCCGAACAAATATGTGGAGGGATTTATATCGTGGCATATGTTCGCGCATATTATGTTAATCGCCCGACAAGAGGCTGCGAGGGAGATCACCGAATTGAGATAATGAACGAGAACTGATCGCGGTCGGAATCCAACTGAGTTTTTACGTATTTTCTGGATATTATACTGGAAAGTTCACAATACAGTACACCACTCACAATGCATTTATTCTGATTTTACCGTATTTGTTAGATAGATACGAAAACGAAATAATATTTTAGAAAATACTATCTGTGAAAACATTATTTTTTAAAGAACGCGGTAATTTTTTCTACATCACTTAATCTCATTTGGTTTCGTCAACTGTCGATTCTGTCTCTCTTTAACCTGCCATGATCCCCATTTAATTACGCTTCCATGAATTGTATCCTCCACTCATACTATAAATTTTATATAATATTCTTTACCTAGTACGTATCTGCGGTAAAAAATTACGGTTTTTCAAAACCGGTTGGCATATTGTTGTTAAATAAAGTGATGTATATGAAGTTGCAGTTTTTCAGTTGAAAAGTAAGTATTTTTAAACTGCGTTATCCAATATTATCTCCTGAAAGTCACACTCGGATAAATCGCTCTTCGATACCAATATTTAAAAAATATTTTCTAATGCTTATCAAAACAGATATATTTATAGATATTTATAAAGAATTATGTAAGGTTGTTGCCAACTGGTTTTGACTACTATGCGATTTTTTCGGAAAATTGATATGAAAGATTTATAACCTGAAATCATGAAGTAATGAATATATGTATTATAATATTTTGGAAGCAATAGGTAATCATTAAAAAAATGATAAGTAAAGAAGATTGCACACAGGTGTATTTGTGCGAGATTTATAATTTTTCAATTATCATCAATTGCTAGCATTTAACTGATGATAAATCCAATAAGTAAACGAATAAAGTATGGTTTCACGATTGGGCATTTATTGCAAAGCATATCAAGCTGCCTCTTAAGCGACTTGTATCATAAACCGTGGTTGAGAATAATCGCGAAGCATATTTACATAGAATGCACATGTCCACGTAAAGCACCGGGTCGTTTATAGTCGCGGACATAGTGGTGATTTGATGATATCCAAAGATAACCTAGGTCCAGAGCCTTAAAAATCAAAACTCCTTCTCAAAAAATAAAGCTTTTATAACAAAAATGTCAGTTGATATAACTGACTGCATTGACAGTGGATGGATGTGATCTGTGGAGGTCATGAACAGGAACAGTGTACCGGTTTTGTTGGATTAAATCTAAGCACTGACGACTATAATATTTAATTAGGCGACATTGTTCTTCACCACAGCTTTTACACAGTTTTTATTAGGTTCACCAAATTAAACAACCAAAGCACCAGACTTTGCGATATTAATCGATAAGTTTCATGCGAGGATATCAAATCCACAGATTTCAGAATCAAAGTCAAATATGTAGTTCACTACAAAGCAAGGGTCTTCAAAAAATATTATTTTCTTCATATTTTTGTTAAAAATTCCATTATTGGGTACTTACCTAACTTTTTAAGATGGCTGTCATATTATTAAAAGACATTTAATTAAACAAAACGTTAATTTTTAAAAACAGTTTTATAAAGTTTTAAAATCGGAATTAACCTTGATTTAAAATTCCTTTCGAAAAATTAAGCTCTATGTTTTTCGTAGATAATTTAATTTTTTTCAATGAATATTTTCATTACTTTCAATGACACTTTTTAAGATTATTAACTTGCTCCACTATTTTCAATTGGTTCATATTTTCAAGACGGGTACTTCCCTATTTTCAGCATCCTCTTCAGTCGTATAGTCAAAAGGCGGTGGCCTGCACACCCACAGTGCACAGTGCACAGTGCACAGTGTATAGTGCGCGGTGCACATTCACTTACGTATGAAGCAATAATATGATAATTCCACTCTGCAGGCATGGTGAACGTCTCATAACTCGGGGAACATTATGGCATTAATGCATATTTAAGACACCGACTGATGGAGATTCCTCGCTAAGTAATTTTACAATTTATTGCTTGAATAATAAGAAGGGCATAAAAAACATTTCCGATTTTAAAAAGGTTTTTTTATTTAAGGATTAGAGTAGAAAAAAAATAGCAAGCTATATTATTCAGTAGTGGCATGCATTGCCCCCTGACCAATGGTAAGCTGTAGCTTTTCAGGCCTTGATTATAATTTTTCATGATGAAAATATGAAAATCCAAGAAATACTACCAAGTATTATAACGAACTATTTATTAACTATTACCATTACCACATGTAGCTATCGAAATACATTATTTTATCCTCGTTTTCTTATTCTGAACTATTCAAAACTACCATAACTGCAGATAGTTTTTAATTTTTTTTAAATTTATTTATCTTTATAAAACACAACACACAAGGTATTGATCGATGTCTGTCTCACTGGGAAATTCCTCTGTTTTTTAAACCGGATAACTTAATAAGATTTTAAAAAATTTCAGCTTTCTTTTGCAAAAAATTTACTAATCATAAAAAGTTTAAAATTTCTCTCAAAATATCATTTAAAATAGTTGATTACTTTTCGGCTTACTGTGATATGATATAGTGCATTTTAGTGAAAATCTTCGTGAAGCAAGCTAATAAAAATAAATTGATACGCATGGTTGAAGAACAAGGCGTTCAATGCAGCTTGCAACTAAAAATGTCAAGCAGCAACAATTACTTAGGATAGAAAGATTATGATATAAGAAGTCCTCACTTTTAGAGAAAAAATACAGCGTTATCAGAAAACTTGCGATAGGCACAACTTTTCAGACTGCACGGGTTGCACGCCACTGGTATCAAGTTTATATCACATAATCAGGATTCAGTTTATATCATCTGCCAGGATTCTGGACATATATGACGATAGCCCCCATAACTTTACTGCATATCTCGAATCTCTTGTTATCACTTGACTTCACTTGACCAAAACATTGTTTTTGTGTGCTTTTTAATTGCTTATTGTCTTATTTTTTTCATATTATTGCACACCGTTATTTTTATTTATTTGTGTTGTGTATTTATGTATACAAATAAATAAATAGTACAAACTTTGCCGGGTTGCGATTTACCTGATCTATTTAATTCTTCCTACATTCGTCATTACAAGCAGAGGATGTCACTTGTGCAATTTATTTATTATTTATTTTATTTATATTTTCATAAGAAGCAATCACTTTGTGGTTTGACATTGTATTAAGTAAATGAAACACGTTGTTATAAACCACGAATATATTTTATTTTCACCAACCGGTTTTGCTTAACTCAAGCTTCATCAGGGTAAATATAATGATTAACATGATTAACATTATATTTACCCCGATGAAGCTTGAGTTAAGCGAAACCGGTTGGTGAAAATAAAATATATTCGTGGTTTATAACAACGTGTTTCATTTACTTAATATTTTATTTATGTTTTTAATCCAGCAGAACTAGGTAGATAGTGCATAAAGATCTGCATATTACATGAGATTTATACAAATTTTGCAATAAAATTAATAGAGAAATGAATATAAAAAAAATTAATAAAACAAGGTAAAATAATAACATAAAAATGTGAAAATATATAAAAAGAAAATGATGGAGGATATTACTAGCAGAGGGTTGAACCCACAAGACCTGGGTGGGAACTCGACGCATTTGCCCACTCAGCTACAAACCGGTCAACTGATACCTCTCTCTTGTTTATTTTATAACATCATTTTGGTTCATTTTATATATATATTATGTATAATTTAATATAATGTATCTGTATATTTCCCGGTGAGCAGATAAATCAACAGACGTATAAAGGTCTATTCACATCTACCAGCACCGCACAATACAGAACAGTACAGCACAGACAATATTAGTTCCATACATTATCTATGAACACATTCATATTACATAACGTATCACGGACCAGCACCGGCCGAGATTGTCGGCTAGAATATTTTGACGTTGCTGGTGGCCATTAGACGTCTGCGCCTTCGCAGTTAGTTGTGAACACATTCCGTTAGCATCGCCATATTCGTCAGTTGGCATAATTAGACACAGATATTGCTACAATGTAGAAGATGGATAATACGCGTCTCTACTGTGCTTCTACTATACTGTTCTGCTCTGCACGGTGCTGGTAGATTAGAATAGGCCTTTAATCGGCACACTTTTAAAAAAAGATATTAAACGTATTTAAAAAAAGATTAATTAGCTTAGGTCATTAATTGTATTTGTGTTTAATTCGTGGAACTCCGTTAATTTTTCTAAAAATTTTATGTTAACAAATTTAATAATGTTATTATTAAGTTCTGCAAGACATTCTTATTAAGTTCTCCACTAAAATACTTGCAGAACTTAATAATAACATTATTATTTTTGATTTGCATTAAATTTTAAAAAAAAAAGTTTAGGTCATTTTAAGTTTTCGGAATAGTTTTTTTTCGTACTTTTAATGACTTTATATTACTTTTAAAAAGTGTGCCGATTCATGATTTAACATGGAACCATATTTCCCAAACTAAAAGGTATATACCTACCTAAGTTAGTGGATGATTGAACTAAGAACACTTTCTATGAAAACATGGCAAATCAATAATCAAACCACATAAATCGGTTTTCATCCTATCTGCGTGTAGGCATACTTCCTTGTCCGTAAAACTGTTTTATTAAATGAGTGAATTAATTTGAATAATATCTGTGTTTGTCCCTTAAGATAATTGCGTTAAATCACATAATAAACTTAATTAATATTCTCATTAAATAATGTTTAATCATCGGTAAAGTCGTGCGGCGCAGAGCTGTGTTTTTCAAATCAACGTTCATGCATCATGGCGCCTGCATTTGGCGTCACTGCCAATTACCAAAAGTGCATATAATTATTTCAATCTGAAATTTAATTACGCACGGAGTCGCGGGATAATTAACTTTTCCGATGGCCGCCGCGAGATGAGCAATGAGCACCGGGCAGGGAGCGCGAGCGCCTCCCGTTCGTGGGCTGTGTCGGGCGGTGATAATCTCAGTTCCCGGCGCGAAAGCACGAAGAACATGCCGGAGAAAGCAATACCCTTACAGTGTCATTGGCATCAGGCAGGCTAAATATCGGAGTGATGGAAGAAATGGCAGGGAATGTTGGCTAACGCGCTGAAAGAGTGTCACTCTCAAATTCCGTATGCTAGAAGCAGAAGGGTTTTATAGTTTTTTTTTACTAAATGCCAAACTATCCTCACGAAATGAAACTTTTTTTACCTTCTCTTCTATAACAAAAAAATAGTAACGTTGGGGTGTTTCAAACTCCATCACATTTGATGACAACGATCAACGTTATATTGTCATTTTAACATTTGAAAGTCTTTGACAGTTTTTGCTTTTGATTAAATTGCAATCAGCTGAAAAGCATATATAATATTTCGTCGCGAATCAAAATTTTACCAGACGCTGAAACGGGCCGAGAATCAAATTTCAAAAAATTGAAATGACGCTAACCGTCGGTTTGACCATCAATCAAATGTGACGGAGGTTAAGACAAACCAACGTAAGCTAATTTCCTAGCCGCCGATTTGGTGAAATGTCACTCCAAAAGTTTAAGAATGAGCACCCAAACAAGGTGCTAAACGTCACTTTGCAAATTGCTAACGCAAGCAATACAACAGATGATGTATTTATAAATTCTATACTGGTATATAGGAAAATGTGTAAGGTTTTCAACGACGAAAATCCTTAAACTGAAATAATTTTAATTCTTTGAAATCCTTACCAACGTGTTTGAAAAAATGTGCAATTTGAAAATCAGTGAATGCATTTTCGAGCGTTTTACCTAAAATTCTAGTACATATTTTATAAAGAACTTAAAAGCTTACAGTTTAAGAACTTTTATTATTGGAAACCTTATTCAATTTTCTAATTACCGTGTATAAATTACAGGTAAATAATTTGTAGCATCTCTTGCGATAGTAAACTATAAAGTGCGTATTTTTTTAATATCCCCCTTTAAAACAGTAAAAAATAAAGAAAACATCTAATCGTTGATTCTTAACATAGTGACATGGTCAGACAGTGGTTTTAATAACCCACCTTTTGAAGGAAAGCGGTGTCTTTATTTAACATGCTTACAAAATTCATACTAATCAAAGGACGGATATTAAGAGCGCCAGTGTCAGGAAGAGAATATATTTTACTCCGGCGATGTTCGACTCCATTGGCAAGCACACCCTTCTCACACTTCTCTACTCCTGGCACAAATAAAATGACTGCATTTGAATCATGCATAACAATTTAAATATTAAGTAGGCTCTAGGGAAGTCGTGGGAAATGAGACACATTATTGAGCCATTACGGAAGGTCATAGGTTAATTGATTTTGTCGTTATTGTTTACCAAATTATATTAAGAATGAGTAAGAAAATTATTTAATTGCAAACAACAGTTTCATCGCCTTAATATGTATAAATATTATGACAGCAAAAAAAACTTAAATAAACTAAATTTACCAACGTAGAACTGACGAGGTGATAAGGGGTACAAACATCTTTGAGCCATTATTAATTGTTTCTGTCTTTAATTCGTAGAACTCCATTTAATTATTATTTTTTTAATTTAATGTAAATAAATTTAATAATGTTATTATTAAGTTCTGCAAGTATTTTTAGTTGTTATTATTGTGACAGCTGTTTCGGCGTTTAAGGCCAGTTTCAAACTGTCAAACATTTAAAACTGTTAAAACATTTTCAACAGTTTGAAAATGGCCTTAAACGCCGAAACAGTTGTGACAATAATAACATCTAAAAATACTTGCAGAACTTAATAATAATATTATTAAATTTGATTTACTTTAAATTTAAAAAAAAAATATATATAAATAAATAAAAAATATATCTTTGAGCCATTGAAACACACAATAATACTCTGGCGCCATGCAAAATCCACAGATTTAAAATGCAAAATCAATTTGAAGGATTTAAAGTAAGAAACTTTAATACTCTTTTCCTATACCACGCAACTTACAATAATAATAATAATAATTGGACCATTTCTATAGCGCCGCTTTTGTGAGAAATCACAAATATTACTTCCTATTCTTATATTATTCTTATATTACGTCTATTCTACGAATTTATATAATATTTATTTTTTGTTTTACATTTATTTTCTCTTTTGTGCAGGCTATCATTACACATTATATAAGAAGATATTTGAAATAAAACTTTAAAAAATTAAGAAGCGCAAAAAATCTCAGAAAAAAAATACATGTTACCGATTCCAATATGTAAAATAAACTTTGGGTCAGCAAAACTACAAATACCTAGGAAAAAAAATCTTTAATGGATTACCAGAAAAATAAAATTCGTCAATAATCATTTTCTAAAATTCATAACAAACTAAAAAAGGTCATTGAAAATTTAAAATAGAATAAAATGTTGAAAATGATAATAAAAATGAGTAACAAATATATAAATAAAAATATAGAAAAACTTTACTGCGTATCAATATATTTTTTTAAATAAATTATTATACTATAAAACCAAATTTCAGGCGAAACCAGAAAGTAATGCTTGTGTTTTATAATTTTAAACTAATAAAACTATTTTATTGACATAAACACAAAGTCACTAAGAAAGGTTATAGTATTCTCGACGTTATCTTCTGCTACTATCAATGTTACGTGAGAGAAAATGGTACATTTTTAGATGCACATAGCGTCATAACATAAAACATGAAAGTAGCAATATATTACGTTCCGTGCGCAGTGCCATTCGCGCATCCGCGAAGGCTGCTTCGGACTTGCGTACTGCACACACTCTGGGGGAGGGGGGAGGTCATGTGACATGACTCCTCCCACGTGTGACGCGACGTCACCCGGAATGGGATGAATGCGTGCGCGTGGTTTTTCTGCGCATTCATGAATATATTGAATATCAATGCGAGGTGGCCGCACCAGTACGAGTGGATACGGCTAATATTCGTACTCAAACTAGTATTGCTGGTACTTACATACTAATGGTAATGTTGGCCGCACTTATACGAATGTGGCCCGTAGGACTTACTATTTTACTACTTCACGTACTAATAAGACTAATAATTGTAGGGAAAAAGAACAAATTACTAGATAAGCCCGTCCTTGTCGGTGCTGTCAACTGATTTGACATGGCTCTAATTATTTCAACATTTCTGGAAATATAATAAACACAACGTTCACATTTCAGACGTTCCTCAGCAATACCTGAACGTATTGGATAAAACAATTTTGTAAATATTTATCGTACAAACCGGAAAAAATGTTTACACGAAAAATCTGGAAAAGGAAAGTTTATATATACGAGTATACGTATGTCTGCGTGCGTTGATAACCTGCCAAGTGGTGCTGTAGAGAGTGAGAGCTATGGGGTGTCGCTCACCATGCTACAATGCGAGGTCGCCAGTAGCAGCCAGCGATCTGCCGGCTGTAATTTATGTGTGGCCGATATTTTTTCCTCGTTTTCAGCATTCATATATACCTACAATATTTTACATACTTACTATTAATAAAATGATTTAAAATGTAATAAATGTTAAATGTTCATTGTTTTCCAACTTAAAAATTGCAAAATTTTAAATGTGTGCCCTGTATACTGAGTGTACAGCACCGGAGCTCTTGACAGGTAAAAATATTTAAAAATATTTTATTTTTTATGTAGAATATTTAATTTTTTTTATTTTTTTTATTCTTTTTTTTTATAATAAATAAAAAAAATTATGATATCTTCACTGGGATTCCCCGTGCTGAGGATTTCATTTACAAAATATGAAATTAAATTATATGAAATTGATGTGATGGCTGAAAAAAAAAAATCGCAAGGTGAGGTGTTTTAAGTGCAGTTGAGTGGTTTTGGTGTTAGTCTCTATTTGTTTGGTGTTAATTGTTTTCTATTTCAGATCTCCCTATGTTACGTATCCACGTTTTATTTGATTTTTAAATTTATTATTCGGGTTGTGATTTTTGAAGGAGAGTGGTATTTTGTTGTAGAGTTTAGTATCATATTATAAGAAGCTTTTTTGTCAAAATGTTGTGTTTCTGGTTCCTTTTTGGATGTGTCTCATTACTTGTGCATTAGGCTTAGACATTATCGTGGTTATTGAATTCAGTTTGAATGTTTATATAAAATATAGACTACCCATCACCACAGCGCCCTTGAGGTGATTTTTCACAAAACGACGCGATACAAAGCATTACATTATTCGAACAGTTATTGCATATTGTAACACCAATTATCATAAATAAGTTGCCATGGTTTTATGTTATTTGTTGCTAGGGTCATCATTTGCAAATCGGTAAAGACAAATATAAATGTGTAAACTTAATGAACAAGAAGAACCACTTATAAATTGTTTATTACAATTTGACTATCCGTATTCTAACCAATTTGCATATCGAAGAGAAATATATTTATAAGTGGAAATATAATCGACAGGTATTAAGTACTTTAACATCGAATCAAATGTAGGTATGAAAAATGTATGTTTAAATTAACTAACTAACTAACCATCACTCTCTATTTTCCGCATGGGTGGGAAGAGAGGACGGACCTCTCTTTTTGGCATACACTGCTTACTTCATTCACATTCATACTTCGTCTTTAAAAAAATAAATTATTATCTTTAAAAATCAATCTTTAAAACATAAGAAAAAAAAGTCCCCAAAAACTATTTTTTAGTAGTTTAACTAACGGATGCTTGTTATTCATAACCTTACAATAAATTCACAATTAAGGTACTTACATATATACATCTAAAATAAAAACACTCGTAACAAACTCAAATCTTTAAAACATAAATATTTCACAATAATCTTACTCGAAAATATTTCTACTAATATATATTCAAGTCTTCAATATATTTATTTGCTGTTTTATTTTATTATATATTTTAATTTCAGCAGGCAACATATTTAAACAGCTAAGAATCATGTAATCTAACGTTCTTTTTTCCATATTTGTTTGTACGCTTCGGAACCATTAATCCTTCATTAAAAATAAGACGAGTATTGTAAGAGCGCTCTAGTCTATTTGTATAATATATAGGATTATTAATGTGCTGAAATATAATTTTGAACTAATACATCTCTTCTTATCTTGTTTTCTTATTTAAAAAAAGAAAGACAAATATTTCCTGGTTACGAATAACCTGACAATATTTGAAAATCTCTTACTACCATAAAAGTAAGCCGAAGATGTTGCTTGTTTCGTGAAGGAGGACTTAGCCAGCTGAGGAATCGAATTCACGACGCCTGGGTGAGACCCAGGTGCGATGCCAACTCAGCCACTGAACGGTCTTCTCTTATTCTGGCTCTTAACATGGCTCGACTCAAGAATTTGGTTCACTCGATACTACTTCTTCGGCTACTTCTTCCATTCACATTCGCGTCATATATTTTCTTCACACTCTTTTCTTCGGTTTTCCGCTCTACATGCACAAATCATCTAAGCGTCCTATTTCTAAGCAACGCTAAAATTACATGTCTACGTCTACAGCGGATATATTTAGGTGTAGGGTTTGAGAGTTTTTGAAAAAAATGATACTAAATAACATACCTTAGTTCAATAGGGAAACAATACAAAATTTCTGGGTTTTGAGTTAATGATGCAAAATGGCGAATAAACTCTCCCTTCTCATATATCAATACAAAATAAGTATAAATCGTCTTAATTATGTATTAAAATCAGATAATTCTTTATGAATTTTAATGAAATCTGCACATTCTTAGTTCAATAGATTTCAAATCCAGTTTTCTCAAAATCAGGTATTTTGAGTTAGTTCCCTATTGAACTAAGGTACCGATATACGTTTCAACGACTCACGGCTAGATGGCAAAATATCTAAAGTTATACAAATAAATAACAAGAAGCGTAAATCTGAAAATTTTGCGTAAAATTTTTTGTCAAAAGCGGTAATATTTTGAAACAAAAGTGCATTTCTTTCTTTGTTTTTGAACGTTTATCATAATATATATTTTTATTTTACAATTACTTTATTAGAAAAAAAAAACCGTATACGGCGTTTTCAAGACGAATTTAACAATTTTAATGCTATTCAAGCCTATCAAAACGATAGGTAAAAACAATTTAGAACGAATTTACGCTCTTATTTTAAAATACCAGAATATCATATCTGAAAAATAAAAACTCGAATATTACGAGTTATTTGAAATGGCAAAAATTCTCACTTTTCGTTAAAATGACGAAATTTGCGTAAAAACTCTAGCGATAGGTTATTACTTCCAAATTACCCTACCTTACCCTTCCTGCGGTAAGCCTGCACTAGTATTTAAATTTATAGTTCAGAGTTATTTATACGCCACTATGATTGCTCGTTTTCAGCATTGAACGCTGTAAATAAGTATTTACATGGAGCAAGGAGGGGTGCCCACTACCCACTGCCCACTGCTCGGTGCACTGCACATCCCCGCACCACCCCGTGACACGTCGTATATTCAAAGTCGCTGCTTTGACCACCTCCGATCGCCTCCAACTCGGAGGTAAGCAAATAAACTCGGATAATAAGCCCTCGGTATGTTTTCCCTTTAAAAGGCTTGTACTTGTATAGGGGACAGGCAACAGAGAGCGGTGGGCAAAGCTGAGCTGACTAAAGCAAAATAAAACACGTCTTCGTCACGACACCGCGGTAGCTGGTAGGTAGTAGCGAGCAGAACTAAGCTTAAAAGCGCATGTGAACAGCGAGCACTGAACATTGTACCTACAACGAGTGACTATTTACTCTAACGCTAATGCGAATATTGTATACACCTTTATCAATTGGCGATCCGAACCAATAAAGCTCCTTGTTTGTTGCCGTATGCATTCAAAGGTCGCCCGATCGGTGGCGAAGATTTCATATTGCCTTTTCAGCGTTTAGCTTTCCTACTCATCATGCTTGCATGATTGCTCGCTTGCTTTCCGTTCCATTGGTCGTTAGGTGTTTCAGAATAATTATTTATGTCGATTGCTATCAATAGTTCGATGTAGAATTTAAATACCTTCAGTCAAGAACAAAGACAAATAATGTCAAAGGTGTAAGCACCGGAATATCTTTTATTCAAGAAGTAGCTCTGTCTACTGCGTACTACGAACACATTTTATTCTGTCATATTATAACACACGAAGCCACGTTAGAGCAGCCCTTTCTCTTTAGGGTTGATTAACGCCCTCGCAGCATGTTCACCGTCAAGGTATACTTTCCCTCATTACGCTTCTCCGGGAGTTACCTTTCTGTCTGCTTTTGGCGGGGTCTTATCTCCCGATCTTCCTGTGGTCCTGGTCCATATCACCAGCCCGGTACGGAATACGCTCCCCGCCTCGCAATGTTATATGCAAGAGTCTGCGGAACGCGGTGCTCAGATCTTTTGGGGCGATACTGATACAGGCATTTGTTAGAAATTCAATGTGAGCTATTCGAAGATCGTTTAAATCCGTCATGATTCAAAGCATATACCCATTTTATGCGTATTTTCAAATTAAATTGGATTCATATAAAATAACTTTTCTAAACAAGCAGTTAATTCAATGAAAGCCCAGAATCTTCATTCTGAATCTCTCTACGAATCTTATCAGCAAAAATATCTAACGAATTTCTATGGAATTTTTATAGGACTTCCTACTGAGCATTGAGCATCAAAGAGATCGGCTAGTCTCTTTCAAAACATGAACATTATGATGCCTATTCACTGTCGTTGACAGATAAACGTGGTAATTAAATAAAAATCTACTTTATTAACGGTGGTATACGATATAAGAGTTCAGTTATTTCGAGTACAACAGTCACAATGCAGCTCTAAGCCGATGGATAGGTACGTGCAGATAAAGCGAGCAGGTACCTACACCGAGTGTATTATGGCGTACGTATTCTATACGTACTCAAGCTCTCATATAAATTTATTTCTAAACACGAGTGGAGCGATCTTTTGCCGCTGATAAGGGATGAAGTAAGAAGAGAGCAGGAAAGGCTTGGAGACTTCCTAGTTGTGTTTTTCTTCATATTGCCAGACGACAAACGAGCGGCCTCTCTATCGAACATTCAATCTGCCCGTCCAGAGAAAGGCCTGCCAGTGACGGCCGCGGTGTGTCTCGCTGCGTCATATCACAGAGGCTTGATAGTAGACTGTCGTCTGGGCAAAATCGATGAATAGCCGACTGAAAAGCAGGGTGTTCCCTGCAATTTATGAACGCTTCGAGCGAAAAGCGTTATATACTTCTTCAGAACAGATATACCTTACTAGAATCTGTGTGCGCGAAAACAATTATAAAATAAAAATTCGTTTAAAATAAGTGAAAAACAGTGAAACAATGAAAGTCATCTCAGTTTTTCTATGCAATAAGTAAAATACAGGGAAATAAAATTATGATGGGCATAAAAAAGAACTGCCCACGATTTTCTAAGAAACTCTGCAAATCTAGTCCGAACACTGAAAGCTCGGTTATAACCTCTCTTTCTGTTACATGCGTCATTTACAAATCACAATGGATCTATAAGTGATACTTATGATTTTATGATATATACAATATATTTGCAATATTACAGATCAGATAGTTTTGCTGTTCTCGTGTGAAGCGTCCTAGATATAGAATTGATCAAAATGAATTATTCCTCTTATTAATAATTGATGAAGACATAAGGTCCCAAGTCCCATCGAGGGAGTGGGCGATCCCGTTCGCTGAAGGCTGCCTCCATAAGGATGTCAGTACAACATAAGTAACTGCGCGGTATGTACACAAATATATGTAGTACAGCTGTGACAGGTACCGGCTATAACCGGCCATGGCGGAATCACCGTTCCAAAGTAACTGACTATTACTATTACACATCAAGACGAATCCAAACGGTCATCGCGCCCACTCTTGTAATGATGGACGACGGGGAGTTTCATCTCCTTGTCTCTGGTTGTACGTTACACCACTGGGTATTATAGATACGAACGATTCATCGGCTTAATTAAATATCTATACTTATGTTAGGTTAGTGCGAGTAACCGGCAAGGGTGTCCTTTTTCTGTTTCATTCGTGAAAATATTCAAGTAAATTATTTATTTATTATATTGTATATACCCTTAAGGGCTTTTACATGTTTTATGATATAAATTATATTATTATAGGGAATATAGGAGAATAAATTAATGTACATCGATAACATAGATCGAATTCAAAAACAAATTTTAAAAACATCTCTGCTACAAATTCAACAACAACTGTCAGTGTAATTCAGTATATCCAACAAACGCGAGTAGTAACTGATTTAATATTTCCAGATTGTTTCATAGTACTTTCAAATTAATATAATATAATTAATTAATAATATAATTATTTTTATAAACAACAATTATTAGCCTGAAACACTCATCCAAATTGAAAAAAACCTTTCCGAGCAAAGATAAATGTCGCCGACAGGACTCGAACCTGCACCCTTCTGATGTCCGGTCAGATGCTCTACCGTTGATCTACGTCGGCTTATCGCAAACCCGCCAAGTTAATCAATATATGCTAGTGTTCCATTCAATAATTACTGTTTTTATTATATTTTCACCTGTAAACAACCAGCTTTATTAGTATGAAAAAGGCTTGTAACGGCTAAATCCCTCAAATAGATGGCGTCGAGACAAATTATGTCTACATTTTATTGGTGAAAATTGCTTTGACTCGTCAAATATTTATTAATTGATAAACTAAAGTTCTTAAAAACTTAAGACAAGATTTTTGTGCATAGCGCAAAGGGTAACAATTATTTTTTTAAACAATAATTATTATTAACTTGGCGGGTTTGCGATAAGCCGACGTAGCTCAACGGTAGAGCATCTGACCGGACATCAGAAGGGTGCAGGTTCGAGTCCTGTCGGCGACATTTATCTTTGCTCGGAAAGGTTTTTTTCAATTTGGATGAGTGTTTCAGGCTAATAATTATTGTTTGTAAAAATAATTGTTACCCTTTTTCGCTATGCACAAAAATCTTGTCTTAAGTTTTTAAGAACTTTAGTTTATCAATTAATAATAATATAATTAATATACTTTCAAATTAATATAAATAATAGTTATTTTTAAAAATTAATACCGACTGTACTAATCTACTCTCACTGATTAATTTAACATACCTTTTAGACTCAACCGACATTCAGCAATTTTATGCATAGTTGCAAAACGAAACAAATTACCTGTGCTATTCATACGAGTACTTATAACAATATTGGCCTAAACTCACATCGACATTATACAAACACACCCACACATTCACAGATACCTATACACTACACACGTTTATTACATCGTATGATATTATATTATAGCCATATTGTATCCTTATTCCGTGCAGTTGAACATATCTATTATTTCTGCGAAAGTTGTACCACCATATTGAGTCTAGGTACAAGCGAGTTTCTAAATTTCTCAGTCTTGAAATCATTATTGAACTAAAAGAAAATTTTAGTTTTTACATAATCTCTTCAAAACCAAACCCCATATTTTAAACTAATAAGGAGGCTAACATTAATAAGGAAAAGGAAATCGATATATTTACAGCATTGCATTATTGCTAAAATGGAGACAATCGTGTGAATCTCCTGTCTTTTGTTACTTTGAGTGATAATAAGAGAAATGATAAATATTGCGTTAGTGAATTCAGTATGCACAAAGAGAGCAATGCATTGTTTAGATTCGTGATCACTTTAAGACTCTTTCAACTTTTCTAGGTATCACTTAATTCTCTCAAACAAATGTGCACATTATTTAAATTTACATATTATATAAATTTACATATTTCCAAGTCAAGAAATAAATCGTGGATTATAATGGTGATAGTTTTCATTTTTTATCATATTCACTGGTAATTTAGATCTCAAAGAAGGTAGTAAGTAAGCCAGGTTTAATGTATGCAAATTAATTCCGTCTACAGTCAAAAATCATTTCTATGATATAACACTTCAAACAAAATCCAAAACCTGGATGTTTATCAAACGTACAATCGTTATGGCGAGGATAAATAATATGCAAATGGTGTTTGTCCGCAATAAATCACTGATTCATCAACAGAAATAAGGCTGCAGCCCATTGTCGTCCATTTAGATACAAAAACTCCAGAGATGGAACCCGATACACCTGTAACCTGTAACGCCTAATAAATCCAATACTTAATGACCGGCCTCAAATGAAGACACGGTCGTATTTCTCCGAGAATAACCAATTTTAAGACGTCGTTAAAATTTTACGGCTATCGTTTCACGTATTATTAAGTAAACAATTTGTCAATCGCGTTTATTGTACAATACACATGGCTTGTTTTTGCGAGATTTCAACATCTCATTTTGATGATAAATATTTTGACGCCTAGTTTGCAACCTACTTGGTATAGCACCTACTACGTTCAAGCGAATTCGCTTCTTTTAGAGTTTTGGTACAACTGTTGGGTTTGTTGGGTTAACTGGTCATAAAAGTGAGACGTTTTGGTAATAGGATCAATCCCGTGTAATGTGTTGATTTCTATAAATTTTGTTTCATATGTATATTATGTTTTGTCCGCATATTGGTAGATACAGGGTCAAATCGCCTATTTTGTTTCATATGTATATTATGTTTTGTCCGCATATTGGTAGATACAGGGTCAAATCGCCTATTTTGTTTCATATGTATATTATGTTTTGTCCGCATATTGGTAGATACAGGGTCAAATCGCCTATTTTGTTTCATATGTATATTATGTTTTGTCCGCATATTGGTAGATACAGGGCCAAATCGCCTATTTTGTTTCATATGTATATTATGTTTTGCCCGCATATTTGTAGATATAGGGTCAAATCGCCTATTTTGTTTCATATGTATATTATGTTTTGCCCGCATATTGGTAGATACAGGGTCAAATCGCCTATTTTGAATTAATGCTACAACAAAGAGACCCGACGATTGTAATACTTCCTGCCCATAAAAATATTAATACTTCAGTTCTGAAATGCAGTTCCAGAGTTTAAAAGAAGATATTTTACAGCTGAATATAATCCAGAAAAATTACCTTCTATTCACCCAAAAAAATATCCCTAAAATGTGACTATTGGAAAAAAAATTACTCGCTAATTTGGCAAACCTTCCGTTACCTGATAATTATAGCCAACTTTATCATTTTATGCTATCATATAGACACCTACTCTATATTCATCGATATAGTGTATCTGAAAGATGACTTTGAAACTATAAAAAGCAGCTTTTAAAAATTTGTTTATAAAATCATCATAACATAACAGTTGTCATTTATATTTCATTACATCTACCAAGCGTTTTGGGAGCAGTGGCAAAACATTGAAGAGTTTATAAATTCCATTGCTTCCTACTTTTAATATCCGTTTTATAGAGCAGATAAATACATATATTTCGATTTTAAAAGCGCAGAATCAAACAATGACACATCAGTGACATGTGTCAGTGGGAATTTTCTGCTCGTGCATCTGCGGTCGGTTTTTCAACATGAGTCATCGAACTGTCTGTGAACTTTTGGAAATACATAGTATCTTATTATGTCATTTTGTTGTATTATTGTGAGAATGGCGTTCGATAATACTTTTTTTTTATATGAATCCCGCACAAGAGTCCCAACTGCTCCCAACCGTCTGGAGCCAGTGAGACTATGACATCCGCAATTGGGGAATGTTGTGAGGCTGAAGGTATTGGGGAGGGAAAGAGGAAGGTGGGGAAAAATACCTGGCTATTCAGATCTGGTCACCAAACACGGCTAAAAGCCATTTCAAGCAACGTTTCAATTCTGAATGGTGGTCTTTCACCAGGGCGATACTCGGAGTATCTTCCACTCTGGAATGTGCGCAAATATACTCTATATTATTTTTATATGAATTAATTGTGAAACAGCACAAATTAATTAAATAAAATTTACTTGCGCACGCCGGTATTTCAACCCGCGACCTTCGGATTGGTAGTCGAGAGCCTTACCCCTCGACCATGGAGGCCGTCAAATACTTAAGTTATTTATTAGAGCATCCCGGTCGACAGTATTTTAAATTGATTTAATCAGCATCGTCTTCTTCTTCTCACAGAAGTCAAAAACATTATAATAATGATTATAAAATATGTTTTTGTTATAAAAATTAAAAATAAATTGCCAAATGCCAATATTTGTCAAATGATACCTTGAATTACAACAATACTATTGTAAGATTAAATTCTTGGAGTATTGATTTACGTATAAATAATGTAATCATTACACGTTTAACAGATACCGGAGCATGTAAATGTTACATATTTTTCAACTTCTGTAAAACATTTAAATATCTGTGATGGCGATTTTTCATAATAATTTTAAGTTTACCCTTAATTAAAGAATAGCGAAGGTACCGATAAAACTCAATAAGTTAGCTGGTACAGGCAGTTCCGGCCCTGTGCTAATTGGTCCCTATTTCTTACTATTTTTACCACGTGGACCAACGAAATATCAGTTATTTTACTGATGACTTTTTCCAAACTCCGTAATAAAATGCTTGAATTTGTAAACAGTTGAATTATAGTACTTGAATATAATAGAACTGTTATGTTCGCGTCATACGTTATACAGGAATGGCGTTGACGCACACGCTGAGCTCGCCGCCATTTTTCATTGCTACTTTTAACTTTGAGTACCAAGGTTGCAGGTTATAATAATAATAATAATAGTTGGATGATTTGTATAGCGCCGTTTTTGTGAAAAATCACCTCAAGGGCGCTGTACAAATATTTCTTAACTAATTATGTACAAACAGATACAGAAAAACATACTTACCTGGCAGGTCGCTTCAGATGAACACAGTTTTAGAAAAAATATTTATAGAGATGATAGTTTTACATGGTTATTTGTTTCTCCTTTTCTATTGATGTTACGTTTATTAGATGATTGGTGGCACAAGAAGAGGTGGTATTTATTGAATTATTGGTATTAATGTTTAGAACTTTAAAGTATTCATAAAATGAATTTTATTACCCCGAATTGTATTACCCTGAATTAATTTATTTTTTTCGCTTCAATACATGCAAATTAACTTGTGGCATCATTTTAAATCTTTTTTTTTTTTATTGTGTTTAAAGCACTATCTTAATAAATAAATATCCACATGTTTGAATCCGATGGTGCTTTCGTTATATACTATATATGTATGTTGTATCCGGACGAAGAAACCATTTCTTTCTAGGCATTTAAAACTATTTATTAAAATAGCGGATTAAATGGGCGTGAGAATGAGCAATAAGGCAAGCGAGGTTTGTGTTTAGGTAAGAGATTTAAATTTTTTACTTATCTGAGGAACCATAATAATAAGTAAAAAATAAATAAATCAACCTTCAAGCTATATGAAAACATTTTTTTTATTGCACAATGTGACTCCATATTAGAATGAATGATTTATTTTTCAAATTGGAGCAGTTTTACTTTCCAGTATTTATTTATTTTCACATGTACGGCACGACATGCTAAGACAAATAACGAAACGAAAGTGCTGACATCTTCAAGTACTTTTTTCAACAAAAAATAAACCAAAATCAGTTGTGTCATTGTTTAAACTCCGTTTGAAAGCACGAGCTTAGTTTAACCGGGATGATTGATAGATCAAAGAAGTGAAAATAAACATTGAGCGAAACAGTCCGTCCTGGCGCACCTACCCACATGATAAATGATTGATGAATGTGATTGATTCGGATCCAACGCTGTCAGGCTGTCCGTTGCACATAATTGATAAGCGATTCGGACTTGGCTCATGGAACTATGGAGGAATCAGGACAACAATTCATAATGTGAATTCAACTATTTTTCTAAAATCATCGTTTCCAAAACACAAAAATACAACACTGATATCCTCCTAATAAATACACTTCCAACACCTCGGTAAACGTGCCTATGAAACACAATATCATAAATACACATTTTCTGTAAATTCTTCATCATGGTAACAATTTTTAATAACTATTATTTATGTTAATTTAATCGTGTTTTCACCTTTGAAGTACTTACCTACACTTTTCGTATCAGGTAAGTACGCATTAAAAAAAAATCGGTTTTAACTGTTGAATTATTTTTGCTAAGTTGCTTGGCTGCATGATTGGCATACTAATTTTTAATAATCAGAGAAGAAAATAGGCTTAAGGCGTTCTTAGACGATCATTGTTTTCATACCGATCTCCATACGAGAGCCACTTCGGAAGCCATAAAGAAAATCTTTATAAATAACGGCATAAAGACTGAAAAACCCGTATTTTTGTTGCTTTGGATTATTGAGTTATTTCAAAATTTGTTGAGTTGAGTCTGTTCATATTCTTCTCATTGATAAATTAATGTCAGAATAATGTCGTCTTCAATCCCAAGATGACTTTACTAATAAAAACTGGTTTGGTTATACATCGCCGTTTTCGTAAAAAAAAAATCGTCTTAGGGACGCTATACATATTAATTTATCAAACCTACAAATTAGAAGTTAAATATTAGATAGCTTTACAAAATATTTCTTATAACGTTACCAAACAGATTTTTAGTGTTATACAACCCTAATAATTATGATAGTTCTTGTACCACCGATCCGGACCGAGTAGGTAAAGGGAACGTACCGAAGGCGTACGAACATCACTAACCGAAGCGTTTGACAAGGCAGTTGTTATTGAGTGCCATGTCTAGCGGACTCACGCTTGGTCTATAAGACTGCTTGATAGTAAGCCAACAGCTGACGGTCATCACGATAAAAATATTTGCCAAAATATGAGAATGACTAATTAAATAACTTTTGAAATCATTATCACGTGAAATATATTACACGTATTACGGTACACATTTTCATGCTTACGAAGCCGGCTAAGAGCTATTGTTGACGGCAACGGGCGACGGTCCGTTTTTACAGCGGACCGGTGCCCGTTGGTCAGTGTTGTTTAGGTAGTTATGAATGTTTGTTCACCCGACGTTCCGGCTCGATGCAGTGAATCATGCCAGTCTATGCGAATGTTTCAACGACGCCGGACAGACAGACGTTTTTGTTCCCAAATATTTTATTTCGTATCACAAATTGAAAATAAATATGGGAAATAATTTTGATATGGAGTAGTGGAAAATAGACCAGTACTATAAGATAAAATGACATATTTCTCTTTCTGCCCTTTTGTTTTTGCTGTAATTTTTTGGGTACAATAATACGCTATTATTATTTTTTCTTGCTAGTAGACATTTGGGACGTGTATTCTCACTTATTTCTTGTTTCAATCTGATGAGATCGTAGACATCGCGAGTGTCTCGGCTATATAAACTAATCGTATACAAGGACACCCGTTTTGCACCGTCCCGTTATCCGGTAAAAAAACGCCCGTCAATAACAACCCTAAAAGGGAAACTAACGAACAAAAAGAATTATTTGAAAATCATTAATTTTTTGTATCCACAATATCCTCTGTAATAATTTCCGAACTGAACAGAAATGTTCGTAGATTTATATGCAGTAACGTAATATTGTATAATACTAACATTAACTGTTTTTTTAAATTCAATTGAATAATATTGAACAAACATCTTGGAGTCTCATATTAAGACCCAGCAATACCCTCCGAGTGGTAACTGAAAATTGTTTGAAATGGAGATATGTTAATACGGAAGAGAGAGGGAGCGCGCTATTACAAATAATTCTTAGAGTATAAGCAGTCGTTTAAAAAATATTTAATAAAACACGACATATTTAGAATATAGCAAAAATCTCAAAACTGCTGACTAAGTAGTAAGTAGCATTTAAAGAAACGCTGCGAATTTTTCATATCTATGACATATTAAATAACAGAAACACGTGTTATTTATATTTTTCAGAGCATATTTTGCGATTTTTTTCTATTTAGGAAAATTCGTATAAATTCCTTTTTCAACTAGATATCTGAATAGAGATTATTATAAAAAAATACATATTTTTGAAGTGCATTAAACTTCAGGTTTTCAAGGAAATTTTGTGATATGTAAATCGAAATTCTGAGTACGAACTTATTACTAACTTCAATGGTATTTTCCAAGCTCCATAGATAAAAATACTGGGACGAATATAAAGTAGATCAGACAGACTAAAAGTATTAAAAAGACGTCGATCTAGAATTTCTAGTCACAAAAAGCCGTACAAATTTCACGATGTCAGAGCCCATGTCAAGAGTTTTTCAAGCTTTTCCGTTTAATTATTGTTTAAATTTGGGGAACCGATGTGGAAGGTCTTTGAAAATTTATTACGTTCTACTAGGAAGAATCTAAGGAATTTGTTTGTCGAAATGCATTTCACTGTATTGAGGAGAGTCAACCACGTTCCCGTGGATTGAAGAATTTTCCAAAAATGTACATTTACTTCGTCTAATATAATTAAGGTTGAAATTTATTATGGAAGGTTTCACTAACCGTTTTTCATTCGGTGACTAAATAATTAAATTTTGATAGGAATCAAAAAATACCGTTGAAACTGGCACATTGTTAAAATGCACAAAGAGTATTCCCGAAAAAATAATAATTTATTTGTAATTGCAATTTAGTTGATGATTGCATTTTTTGTTACTTAGTAATAAATTAATGTTTTTAATAACATGAATAATTCCTATCATAATCAGAACAAAAATATGTTTTCGGTATATTTTTCGAAAAAAAACAAAATATCGGGAGTTATCGGTATTCAGAAGTACAAACATATTGATAATTAAAAATGTATTAATAAATATGATTTATTTTAAATTAACCAAAACATCCGTTTCTGAAATGGTACCTAAGTGACGTCACGAGAATCCAAATCAGTTATCGCTATAACTGTGGTAGCTGTCGGTGAGGGTTCCGATGACGTTATAACTAGTCCGATCAATCACAAAGCTTATAGAGAAATAAAAAATATAATAATATGGGATTAAAAATGGAGAATAATATTGACAAATCTTGAATTTGAGATAAGATATCGATGAAGATGACATAAATTGAACTGGTCTCATTACCTAAGTTGGTTCCGGATAGGCAGAGGTCCTGGGTTGTCGTTTTTTCCGTTTTCATGTTTCATTTAGGTTATGTTAAAATTATTTTGTTCAATCATTAAAAAAATATATATATTACGTAGATTAGCATCTAGTGAATTAATCTACATAAATTAAATGTAAATATTTTTCACAGGACTTATTTATCAATGATTGAAATTTAAAAAAAAAAAAGACTAAAATGTCAAATGCCATAATTTTTAGGAGTGGCGTACAATTATTCGTACTAATTCCTCTTTGTATCATAACGAGTATTTCCGCTATCTGTTTTAATTGAATTTGTATAGTTAATTCTTCTCAGACCAACAGACCAAACTACTAATTAGATAAGGCAAGTTGTTAATTAACATTCACGATAACGCCGGCAACTGTACCGCTGTTACTGCAGTGGATGCAGTCCGTCACGTCTCCCCTTGTGCCATTAGTCCACTGGGCGTTGGTGCTGGTACTCGCCGGACCCTGACAACCGTGTACAGGTAAACAGGGTAAATTAACACAACCGAGGCGAAAATGCCAAGTATTCCTTTGATTAGCGAATGCGGCAAAAAGAAACGAAACGTATTCTTTTTGTGCTATACTTGCTTAATCTAACTATTAGCAAATAGGGTAGGTTTTATTTTTATTCTATCACGTTTGTATCCTGAAAACTATGAGGTAGGAAAAATTCAAACGAAACATATAAGACAATAAGAAATATTATAATAGAAACGATAACCTATTTACGGATTTCCGAATTCATTTGAAAAGTTTAGGTTAAATTCAATGATTTTAGTTGTATTATTATAATTTTTATTTTTATTTTTTATTAACATAAAATACATAATTATACACAGTGTAAGAAAATACATGTATATTTAAACGTATATATATATTATGTAAATAAAAAATAAAAATATGAAGATTTATATACAGATTTGGTATAAACTACCTCACAAGGCTGAGCCTATTCCTAGGTGGTAGAAATTAAAAGAATTTTTAATAACCTATAATATGAGGAAACGAGATTCAAAAAAAAAAGAAAATGAGGACGAAGGTGAAAAATATACCGTGAAGTGTGTTGTTATTTTGTAGAATTTTTGAGAAATGAAAAAAAGGGTGAAAAATATGGTACATATATTTTGTTGTAATGATTTATTGTCGTATTTTATAAATTAAAATCGTAATATAACATTAGATTGAATCGGGAAAATACAGATGTAGGTAGATATCAGATATATCTTGGCAAAAAAAGTCTAACAATTTTTCCACCACTACTTTTTAAAAATTTGCTCTACATATTCATTTTCTTCACATAAGTCGATCTTTTTTAAATTAATAATTTTGATCTCTGAATTAGATTCTGTTTTATTTTGATTTAACATCTAATAAATAGCTATTTAGATACATAAATTTCAGAAATATAAAAAAAAAGAATAATAATAATAACAAAAAAATGTCTAAGAATATGACGTGAAATCATCGTCTTTCGGAAAGTATCGTTAATTTTTGGTCTCCATTTAGTTAAAGTAAAAAAATTTACTTGGACCATTGTGCTTTTTATAACGTACATTAATTTTCTTATTAGATATCTTGATATAGCCATTTAAAACAACGATCACCCTCAGTTTTTGTCTATTATTAAATTGAATTAATTGTACGTTGGCACAGAATAAATAATGCACATAAGAAGACTGCCTTCCACGTAGATTCAAGTAGAAGCCGGTGTCCTTTTGACTTAGTTCCTTTTTGGTTCTAGCCCCGAGAAAGTCAATTAAAATATAGCAAATACAATGCTCTGCCTCTCTTACACTGCTTGCATTGTATATTACCATTCCATTTGATCGAAATGAAATGATGATGAAATATTTTTTTGCATTAGTAATTTAAGGCCCGAATGGACAGATTTTTGGATCACGAAACATACCCCCATCGCATTTATTTTGTTCTTATTTATTCTTTGGTCGGCACCATGGACATATTTGAATTATTGAGTTTATGGGAACAATTTGAAATTAAAAATCAAAAATATATTACATATTATCGACTCGCCTTCGTATGACGTTAATGGAAATAAGTGGGAACTTTTAAATAGAGGTTTTTTTATAGGCTCTGATGCCATTGCATTAGACGTCTTCCGGTCGACATTGACGGGGTCGGCCGACGCGCGGCGTCAAGGCGGGCGAAGCCGGAGCCGTTAAGATTAGGGTTATATCCTTATAATAATAATGTAGGAGATAGATTCCTCGTGGCGCCGTAAACAGCCAGCTCGCCTGACAGCGGACGGTGGACGTCATTATTGATGGAAGCATTTCATGGCCCATTTAGATACGGACTTGGCAGTGACACATTACCCCAGCGGAGGCAGATGGCAGTTACTTGTACCTTGTACCACTGATCCCTGTACTGAGGAGATGCAGACGCATCATCATTTACTCTCTCTTCGGCTCACATTCAACTACATTCTGATCACTGATAGATATAAAGATGACTGATTGCGTGCTGTCCGACAATGCCTGGATGCGACGCCAATGATAAGTAGAAAATTATCATCTTTTTTGCAAAACAGACTTTTTGATAAACCATTAACCATTTATGATTTAAAGTTTAAGCAAAATTTTAGAGGAAAGACAATCCTACCGACATAAATTATTATTGAAAGGAAATTAGGAGAGAAAACGAAGGTAACACGTTCCCTGTTATATCCCGGAAAGAAAACATGATGATCTCAAGACATGCGATCCTTCATAGAGGTTACGTACCAAAGCGCTAAAATGAAGTAAACTTTATTTATTCCGCCGAAAGCAATAAAAACAGAATGCGGTAGAATTTTTAACAAGATAATTTTATCAGTTTTCCTCGGGATTACTTTAATAACTTTTCATTTTAAGTGACAACGCACTTAGCGGGGACACGGTGGTATGTCACGCACTATCTCGCGACGTCCAATAAAATTCTTCGATTTATTCAGTCGGATAAAATTCGCAAAATGCGCGATATCCTATAATAACGCGGCGGACGCTCGAAAAGCCATAACAACGTGGTCAAAGTTGTTGATAAGAACGCGTCAAAGTGCGGTCCCGAGTTGACCTTCTGAATTCAACCAACAAGTGAACTGACCTAGTTTGGTGCACCCGCTAATGCCGTCGAAGCTTTTCGATTTACGAACTAGTCTTCTTCTATTAGGTACTCATGGTACCCTCTCCTGGCGGAGATTGGCAATCATCGGGACCGTCTTCACCCCAAGGACTGCAGTCCGGAAGTGCACTCGTATCAGTCAACTAAGTTAACAACGTGGGGCGGCATATTTTTTTACGTGTTTCATCAATCTTCACCAATTAATTAATTATTTGTTATTGCGTTTAATTCGTAGAACTCCACTTAATTTATTTTTTAATATAAATAATTCATAGTTTATTTTTTGTGTTTTAAAATAGAACAGAGAATTTTAATAGTCACAATTATTTTCTGAGAAAATTGTTCTTTCCGAAAATATTAATAAATCATTTCAAACACTATGAGAATTAAAATTGGGTGGGGGTAAATAAAATCATGTGGCCTAACCACAATTTCAAAATGGGTTTGAATGCCGAAACAGCCATCACAATAATAAAAAAAAACTAAACAGTTTTATTATTATGAGCATTGATTTTCTCTAAAATTAAAAATAATAATAATAAAACATCCTTCCCCAACATTATCTGTTAGGTTAATTTGTGTTTGCCGCTCCTCATGATGCCACTATGATATTATAGTATATCTTTTTAATACCAAATACATTTTCGCACATTGTCGCCATTCGATACAGAACCTCTATCTGTCCAGGATGTAACTATCAACATGCCAGATATAATACGAATTACATACTTAATTACATGGAGATACGGTATTTAGTAATTTTGGCGAACAGGCATTAAGACTTTACGACAAAGATTCTGGAGGATGGAGAAAATAATGAAACCGAGACATTATTCCATGAGCATTCGAGACGTTCAAGTCATTCGAGAGTTTGGTTTGTTTAGCGCAGTTCCGCGTTAAGTCTCGGCTGAGACAGGCTGAGCAATCTGGCCGGGCATGTTAGTACGGTGTGGATGGCGGGAAGGCAGTACAGCCGGGTAAGGCACGGGCTCGGGGGAACATCTCCCGCTTGTCAGAGGGCCGAGATTTGCTCGGGCGTTATTGCCGCATAAATTTAGCATAAAATGGAAAACATACATCGGCCTCCTCCGCCGTCCGACGCGGACGCGTTATCGAGAGATAGGAATTTCAATAAGGTGCCACGGGATACGGGAACCCCTCGTTCACGTCAGCCCGGACCGATTCGCGTAAAAATGTTCTTCTTTGATGGTAATAAAATCACAAGCACGACAGCGTGGTACAAATCAACTGAAATACTGGAAATACCGAAGATAAAAATGATTGAGGTTAGAAATAAAATCCCATCTTTATACGTATATCCACTCCATATATAATATACGCATAAATAATCAGGCATCTTCTCGCGTTCTATAAGCGGAGTGTATATCTCCACTTAACGCATATTACTGGAATCGTGTTTCATTGAAAAGGGTGCTATCGCCATCTTTGAGTCCTGAAATCTGCTTACTTACCGTTTCTATCTGGGCGAGATTACTCGCGTTCAGCGGAGATAATAATATGAGAGCGGGACGAGGCCAATTAAAAAAATCCCCCTCGTGTCCGTCTGTCCTGGACCTTACTGGTCATAGAATGCGCACGACACACACAAACAAGGCCTAATTTAAAGCGTCCCTTCAGATTACAGCGGAGATAGGCGACTAACCACTGGCCACTGCGCTGATCGCTGCCCGCTGCTGCTGCTTGCTCCCTGTCGCCAGGAGGTCGCTTCGAGCACTAGTACATTACAATTGAATTTACGCAGAATGCGTATCGCATCAGGAGCAAATTCGACCTGATTAACCTGGGGCGCTATTCCCGTTCTTTTAAGGAAGATTCCTTAACTTTTTCCTTAGGGTTAAAGACTTCTTGATTAACTACGGAATTCCGGTGAGACATTGTAAAAAGATTCTAAATAGATTGTCAAGAGATTATTTGAAAACACAAATTGATGAAATATCTTCAAGTGACATAAGATTTTGAACTAAAACTTTTAAAAACATTTACATTATGTTATAATTAATTTTAATACATTTTTATTTTATTTTTAAATACCATAATTAAGCTTTAAACGAAGAATCACGTTTTATAAAAAAGTACCTACCTCATTAGATAGTAATTACCTTTTTTTGTCTCTAGTTCTAAAAGTGACATTTGAATTTGCGCTTGACGTGAATTGTCAAAGATGTCAACATCTATATAATGTTTAATAATGTTTACTAGCTAATTACGTTTAAAGTAAATAATAACGTAATTGGTAAAATACTTAATATTGATATTTTCTCTTGTTAAAACATCGCAAATATTGACATTTTTTATGAATGTCGCTCGCTGAATTCAACTGACAGCTGTCATCCGATAGAACCGGAACCGCAGTTATGTAAGAAGGCTTTAACCCTAAGGAAAAAGTTAAGGAATCTTCCTTAAAAGGAACGGGAATAGCGCCCCTGGTATACTTTATCCATATAAATGATTGAAAACAAACTAAGTGTCAGTGTCAAAAGCTTTACTTTATACTATAATCGGTATATCTCATTCTATGAGATCAAATCAATATCTACAGGATTTGCCTTTACCATCGGTTATTAAGAGAAAGACACGGTAATAATTTTGACTTAGATGACAGTATGTCGTCTCTCACGAGGCATGTATAATTCACGGCGGCTGCGGCTGGGCACTGGGCACTGGACGCTGGACGCTGGCCCCTGGCCGCTGGCAGGACCCGCCCCAATATATCTGCCTCCAGAATAGGAAGAAAGGGCACGTTTGATACATTACACCGGTATTGTTTCACAGCGCGCATACCCGCGACGTATACGCACATAAATTAGAATGAGTCCCCGTTTCAAAGCGAGGAGGAATAAAAAGGGCCCTCGAAGGGATCAAAGGTGAGCGGATAAAGTAAGCGCTCGGACCAAAATGGTGAGCACGGTGGAAGGCTTTTGTTCCGATGGGATCTCAAATGGTAATTCAGCTAGCGAATGCGTCCTGCGGTGCGTCAACCGTCCGATATGCACCACGAGAACTCCGAGCCGAAGGCGAACCGCGCTAATAAATGCGCCATGATCGGTCCATACTATCGGCATATCTCCGCCTGCGATCTGCACTCTGCACAAGCAAGTAGCGACTGCCCGTGATTGTTAGGGTAAACAAGGAGTGATCTCGGGGCGCATATTGCGTTCTAATAATGCCACGCTAAAGCGGCAGACCGCGTGTCCATGTTAATTTACCCCGCGATTCCATAGCCAGTAATGCACTTCCAGTACTTCGCTTAAAGCTCCGCTCTTAGCTCTTAACCCTGGAACATCTGCACTTCCCACATTAAGTGACGATTTATGAACATTGTTAATTTCTTTACTAGTTTCCTATTGCCATAGGAGAAGAATGGTGTTAGTTTTGTTTAACAATATTGGTAGGTAAATCAGACGACACAAATAAATTCTACTTTAACTACTGTAGAATTTAAAATAAAGTTAGCATACTAGTAGGCAAATTGATTTAAAGAACAGTATTGAGAAGTTCAAATACCGCAAGCACGCGTCATAATTACTTCAAACTGCAAACTGTAATTTGGAGCTCTTTTAATTGAAATGCAAGGACTAATCAGGTGACAATCAGAGTAGAGGCATGGAACAAAAAGTTCCCCGCAGGACTCTCCCGTGAGAGGTACTCTTAATTGGTCCATCCAGCCGCTTGGAGGCAAATAAGTGAGGCAGGAAGAATTTGGTGCGGGGTGAACCGCAGTTTGAATTACTATGTTATTTTAAATTCCATTCAGAACTTATATTTGGTTGCGCCGGTTACGGTTCAATTCGGATAGCCTAGTAGTTGATTTGCACAATAATATGCATTCTAATAAAACCTACCCAATTGTAATCTATACCTAATCCATCGACTCTACTCGCAACACATTGTCACCTGTGATCTCGTCAAACACGCACCAACCGCACTCGAAACGCAATTCGTCTTGTGTTTTATGATATAAATCTATTGTTTTACTGCACCGCAGTGGTAATCGTTAGTGTGATCCGCTGCAGACATTTAATGTCTGTGATTTATGTTGAACATTTGTTTATGTGCTCAAGTGCCACCACAAAGAAGAGTCTTGTGACGAAACAAGGATAAAGGGTAAGTCGTTTGGATTCCATCATTACCTTTCCCCATTTTAACACTGCATATTTTGAGCAAATCAATTGATAATAATTTAATTTATGATAACGGAATTCAATGAACCAGCGCAAACAATATTCTCGTAATTTTTACTAGACAATCATTAACAAAATAAAAATTTGAAGAAGATAATATTAACAAATCTCTAATAAAAGATGAAACAGAAAAAGGCTACGACATTTTTTATCGATACCTTGATTTAAGTTTATGACCAATATTAACCTTATTTATGTTCAGTGGCGTTCCACTATTACCAAAGGTAGGCTGTGTACAATTTAAGTTTGAATTGTGCATTGAATATTTGAAAATAGCCAATTTATTGGTATCTTCTGCTGATAGTTGCGGCCAACTGAATAAATTAGCGTCCAAATTCCTTACCAAATTCATTGAAAAATATATTTTGAGAAGAAATTTCTCGTATTTTTTAAAAACATCTTTCAATTTCCTTTTTTTTGTTTATTTTTGGTAAGGCAGCCAGAGCTTTTCAGTATTTATGGACTGCACGTCACTGCTTATTTCCCATTTTATGGATTCGATTCCTTGATGCGATTGATATCTTTACATTTTCTGTGTCTTTTTCTATATCATGTTTAATTTGAAATTTGTTAATACTATCTTCTTCAATGATTAAAAATACAATGAGGTTTACAAGCTTCAATAAGTTCAATAAATTGAATTAAAACTATTTACAATAAAAAATAATTTATACTTTACCGGGAACAATAAACGATGCAAGTGAGCAATTCGTATGCCTATAAAGTCTCGTTTAACAGATGATCTTAGGGCGTAAAATGCAAAAAGCGTATTGTAAGAAATTCTAAGCCCGTGGACTTAAAAAAATCCTTCAAAACACATCACGTTAGATTATTCTAACATCCATAATCGTGCAAAAAAAGCGACTTATGTAACCACATTATGACGTAGTTATATTCATGACAAGACCAACCTACCTATAACCAAGGTGTTAGTATTATTCAAGGGCGAAAAGATAGGTTTATTCATACGCTGAATGACACTGTTAAAGAGCGTCATAGAAATAGAAAATAAAGTAAGGCTGTTTTACTGTCGACGGTTGCCTCAAAAGTCGTATTTCACAGACGACGAATAAATAAGAAAACTTTCAAATAAAGTTGCGAGTTTTTCCAGTTTAATTTGAGATTCTTTCAGTCATTAGCGTCCCCCGGGGGCGTACCAGGCGCAGAACGGGGCGGGGAAGGGGCGGGGGAAATCGGGAGGGGGGATAGACGTCCCCTGTAAACTGCAACAGATTTCAAGAGGAATTTAACTAAAAAAAATCTCCTTGCACAGAGAGACCAGCGAAACTCGGGCTTTGACGAATTAACGAGATGATTTTTGGATTATTTTTCAGTTTCATTGAAACTTTTTATTTATTTAATTTGTTCACGGTAGAGAAGTGTTTGATAGTTAATACTAAGCCATTGATAATTTTATCTCATTAGTTGTATTAAAGTATGAATGTAGTGGGGGGGGGGGATTGGTTGAATAATAGGAAGGTTACATTTATAATACTTGTGTTTTAGGCATAATTTTAAAAACAAACCAATGTTTTGACAATGTCATAAAAATGCACCCTTTTAAATTTAACTTCAATTTTTTGTTCGCGTGTGTAGACAATTTGTACATTTTTTAAAAATAGTACAGGGATGAATATAATATAAATACAATATATATTAAACTGGAGCAAATTTCTCATATTTTGATGACGAATAGACCGACTGGAGTCGGTCGCAAACTGGCAACCTTGGTAATGATTGAAGCATTGTTGCCAACTCGTACAGATGTATCCCATTGTAGATCAACAAAGGTCATTAAAATCTTACTAGATCAACATACTACGGGAAGAGGTGATTATATATATATATATATATTTTAATTCTATAAGAAAATTATGTTTTCATTTAACTGGAATGATTACCTAAATAGATGCTTTACAATTTTTCTCTTTAAATTTTGTCTTGAAGGTAACTATATAATTTTCCGCCTCGAAGCTAATGGATTGCTTGCTATATTGTCTATGTATGGATGTTATGTTGTCGTGCAAAGTGTGTGTGTACGCATGACGTTTTAATGATTCTTTTGTTAGTTAGTATGAGTTAATTATTTATTTTATAATAATACATTCAGAGACATATATTATACTCACTTATTTTTCTTATTGTTAGCTGTTTTGTTTTCTCGTATAATTTTTTGGAGGATGTTCAAGAATTAAAGTTAAATAGCTTTTTGATTATCTTGTTTTATATGTAATACCTGTACCTGTAATTAATTGATGTATGTTTCATATGCGTTTCTCCAGATTTCAATTAAGTAGTTTAGATGCGATTAAACTACGCTATAATATAATCTGATGCCAAGTAAGAGGGTGATTTTATCTTTAATTCCTTGTATATGTTATTTAAATGTTAAGTATTTGTTAATGAATGTTGAGCTTAAAATCTTGTATCCTATTTTTCTTTTCATTCATTGTCTGTTTGTAGCTAATTGTAAAAAAAAAACAATAGAAATACTTACCGTTATACACTCGCTTTGCAATTAAAAACGCAGTAGACAATACATTTTAAGTAACGCAAAGTTTCTCAATAGCAGTTTTAGGTTTTCAGTTAGACAACCAAGCCCGGGAGTGACTACAGTCCCGGGCAGCATCAGTAAGGTGCCGGACTTTTCCATCTGCACCTTTCCAGTTGCAGAATAATGCACGATGTTCTTGATTAGAACCAATTGCTATGCGACGGACGTTCCGAGCTTGCACAGTCTTCAAACAATCCCCCTTTTCCATTGTCTCAATGGCACCTAACTCACCCCTCCCCCCGACTCCAAAAAAGGAGGAATTCATCCAGCAGACAGGCAAAGGGAGTAAAAACCGCAATCATCACTGCAGACGTGAATCGAATGAGTAGTGATTACGAGAGCTTTTTGTGCGGAGGCTCTGTTTTGTCATTTGAATTCACGTCTGGACGTGATTTTGTAATGGGTGCAGTTTGGTGGAGGGAAGAGGGTGGCCGGGGAGGGGCGGGTAATTGAGGGGATGCGGTAGGCCGCTCTGATTTTTCGTTTTGTCAAAGGACATTTGTTAAGACTGCAACGCCGCAAAACTTGTATCGGATTTGCGGCAAAAGTTTCAGTCAAATTTCACTCAGCCGGCACGACTTGCATAATAACAATTCCTCTTGTCTCTAAAACAGTTGATTGCCAGTTCACAAGCTAGCAAATTTAAATTGCATTTCAAACTTGTCTAATGAGGAATTCCACAATGTCGAAAAATGGCTAGCAGCCTTACTTACTTACTTGTACAGGTATGTTTTTATTCAGTAATATTGCAGCAATCTGCATCACGCAGGTTACGAAGCGGGTATATGACTCCTAGCTACCCTTAAAAAGTTATTGAAGACCGTCCGAGTGTCTTAAAGCAATGTGCCCGTCATACCATTTGCATATTCCTGACACAATTAATAAACATTTCGAGCACCCGAACTAAAAGGACTCCATGAGGAGCGAGAGGGTGGCGGCAAGATGACCTTTTGGCATACTAATTATCAATTTCCTAACAACGACAGATTCTCCTCAGGGGGTGGAGCACCGTGGACAGGTGGGTGACCAACGTATCTGAGTGGTAGGTGAAACACAATGTGATGATTCAAGGGACACGTGTCTTCTTCAGTCGTGCGTGCGGTGAGAAACCACGCGTCAAGACGTAGATGTGCTGACTGGAACTCAAATTTGAGGAATTTCGTAGTATATACAAAAACATGTTTTAAAATTTTCACTATCAATATTATCATGTCATTTGTCTTTTGAGACATTAGTGAGAAAATCAACAATATTCACCGTTTAACTAAATACCCGGTATTTAAAAAAAAGTCTTGTTCATGGGTAAAATAATTTCGAAAGTTGATTCATTTTTGCCTGTTAAAAAGAGGTCTACTTAGAAGTGTTAAGTGGACCCAACGGAATCAGGGCCAAATAACGTTGCAGAATTATCAAACAATAAGCAACGGGATATCAAGGCGTCAAAAACCTTTTGAATAATAACATAATCATTCAGAAAACGATCTAGTAACTGTAAAGTAGAACTTATATATTCAGAATCTACGTTTCTTTTTCTACAAGAATACCCTTTTTTAATCAGTATTCTAAAATTTTATTCTAATGTCATTGTTTTTAAGTATGCAGAGTCCATTAGTACGGCTTATATCCTGACGATGGATACTGGAAGGATGCCCGAAACGTTTACTGACGAGTACGGGCAACGCTGTTCAACACCCCAAAAGTGAAACAGTAGAATAAACGAACAAAAAATAATTATCAAGTGCCATAGATAATAGAAACAAGGAGAGGTACAATGATCCATTATTAATATTGAGGCGTATGTGTGGTAAGACCTGTCTGACCATGTGTAAAATGTTAAGATTCGCAAATAATGTAAGGCTTATGTGAGCGTAGTGAGTAAGGTAAATAAAGGGACGCTTAGATGGTTGGACATCTAGAGCAGATGAAAAAAGAAAAGAGTATGATAATGATAATAATAATCGAATGACTTATAGCGCCGTTTTTGTAAAAAATTACCTCGAGGCCGCTGTACAAATACAACTTCCTATTCTTTATCTAATTATGTACAAACGGACACAGAAAAACATACTTTCCTGGCAGGGCGCTTCAGATGAACACAGTTGTATTAGAAAAATTAGGTAGAGATGATACTTTTACAGTTGCTATTTTATTCTCCTTTTCTATTTTTCTATCGATAATAATAATAATAATCGGATGATTTTTATAGCACCGTTTTTGTAAAAAATCACCTTAAGGGCGCTAATAGTTACATTTATTAGAAGATTGGTGGCCCAAGAAGAGTTAGTATTTATTTGAAATACTTATAATTATTAAGAATGGAAAATATTTATAAAATGAAAATGATGTAAGGAGAGTATACGACGTGAATGTGAATGGAAGAAAAAACCGGGGACGACCGATGAAGACATGGTACGATCAAGTGGACCAAATACTTGAGACGGGCAATGTCAAGAGTCTGAATAACAGAATAGTATATTTGAGTCGATGTATGAATGTAAATGAAGCAGGGAGTATGTGCCACGACCAAGTTCTTTGGCGGTCCCTCTCTGCCTACCCCTGCGGCGAAATGGCGTAATGGTTAGTTAGTTAATTAGTGCACACAAAAGCGTTGCCAAAATCGTTCACTCATGCTACTGCAAATCATATCGATGCCCAGCGTCGCCCCCCCTATGTTTCTACTTACGAAACTAACGCATTGACTTTGCCGCTTTGATAGCCCGTGCAGTTTGGTCGTCCTTCAGATACAGTTAGAACGCTTCCATGCCATACGAACTTTGTTCCTGTTTTCTATGTTGAGAGCTGATTACGTTAGTTGTTGAAACATTCAGAAATATTAAACAAAGCGCCGCTATTTTAATTATTTCCATAAATATTCGTGCGGAATCCATCTCCAGACGTGATAGTCCGCTGGTCAGAAGCGCGCTCTAGATAGTCTGGATGCAGCGCATAGTTTGGAGTCGCTTTTAATTAAGTTACAGTAGTAATTTACATAGTCGAGTACCAGGAGGCTAGGACCGGACAAGAGGTGGCTTAGTCCGCCCTGAGATAACACACGAGTAATGCTATAAGCGTCCTATGGCCGGACTTGGCGATAGGTGGTGCTGACTTTGCGGGCTAATATCATTATTTACACCATGAATATATACTGCGCAGTAAAATATTACTTTTTAAACTTTGCTAAATATTAAGTAAGTATGCATCTATAAATTTGAAATAATGCAGGTTAACTTATAAAATCAAAACACATTATATTGGATGAGCATGTAGTAGGTGCCATTACTCGGCTTCGTCAGATTTTTTTTCTTCTAAATCTTTTAAAAGGAAAATATTTAAAAGCTCCATATCTCATGATGGAAATGATTTATTATCGGTAAAACCGATTTAGTTAGAATTAAAGCAATTAAAATTCTGAATTCTGTGAGGTTTTCACATTTATAATGTGTTTTTAATCGTATTTAACTGACAATGTTTACTTAATTGATTTATTTAAATGTGTTGCGTTGTTTTGATAATGTGAACATACTGTGAGAAGCGGTGAGTATATAATTTTCCTTACTTTATTAATTAATGTTATATTAGGATCATTCGTTCGTTTGTTAATTTCTAATTGTTCAAGTAAATTTAATCTTAGGCCCTTTCTTTCTATATGTAAGAAACAGCTGTCACAATAATAACAAAATAACTTAATAATAACATTATTAAATTTGATTTACATTAAATTTAAAAAAAAAATCAAATTCAAGGTTAAGAGTTTTTTCGTCTGAAGCCTGACTTTGAACAGAATACAAGCAGAAAACGATACCACCAGATGATTTATTCGAGCCATGGGTCGCATTCATCTCTTGGAAAGTGAAGCGGTTTTGATATTCAAATTATGAGTGAACGATGAGCGCTCACGTCCAATTTCATAAATAACTAGTCCAAGTAAGTATAAACATAATTTAAGTTAGTTCCATGACATCAGTACCGTGCCAAAACGTTAACTGTGCATTGTAAAATCAATACACATTCATATGGAAAAGTTTCGTCAATCGCACGGCCAGCGGCGGGTAGCTTCGTGTCAGGGCCAGGCCGGCCCGGGGCTCGCCTCTGGACCGGCCCTTTACCGTCCCCCGTGTCTGTAAGGTTAAACCCGACTTGTCAAAATCACGTGTTTTAAATGCACTCTAAGCTCAAAGTGCAGACATCAAAGAAAATCCAGCTCTTTGCTGGAGTTTGGAGTCCGTCAATTTGTTGGGAGGTTAAAAAGTTAGAGCAATGTAACAGGCACTTATGTAGGTATTTACCTTATAATTTGCTTCATTATGTATGACTTCTACAAACAGAAGAAAAAACCATTTTCAAGTGATTTTTTTCCTATCTGTATTGTAAATAATTATACTTTAAATGAAAGTTCGTTTTATTATTAAAAACTTTATTTTAAATTACTAATAATTACTTTGTTTAAAACTACTGTATTTAATATGTAAATATCTACATGTTTCAGGAGCAAAGGTCCCCTCTCAAGGATAAACGATTTACTACAATTATCCTGAAGAGGGGAGCTTTACTCCTGAAACATGTTGATGTTTACGTATTAAATACAGTGGTTTTAAACAAAGCAATTATTATTAATTTAATAAATATTACTCCACAAAGTTATTTAACAACATTTGAAGAAATAACTTTATTTTAATTCTTAGATTGTCAAAGAGATTCAGTTATATTCTATCCTTCTTCGGGGTAGAATTATTATAAACTAAATTAAATACAGACACATTTACATGAAGTAAACAAAGAGAGCATTATAAAAAAATATATGAGCATATCATTGGAAAGTTAAACTCATGTGTCACGAAAAATGCACGGTGTATTAAGTCCAAAATTTCCAGTTCAATGTAATTATTTTAGCTCTGAAAGTCACAACTTTTAATAAACTGTGTAAATTAGGGCAAGACGCCATTTTTGTATTAAAATCTCGAACCAAACCGGGTAGGAAGTCGTCACATTTTGTCATATTTATTTGGGTAAATTCACTACATTCGGGTAAGATATATATTTTTTCCTTACTATTTAATTCTAAAACTTAGTAACTTACTGAAAGTAAACAAGGTTTGTAAGTCTTATTACTAGTCTAAATACATCATTTATAAAAAGTCCGAATCATTGTAAGTATCAGATTTTGAATAAAGTAATCGAATTTACCTTTTGTAGGTCGTGGTGTGTATATTTAACCCCTCGGGATGGCAGCGTAGTGGGATGTGGGGGGCCGCGGGCGCTAATCCGAGGGGGGTGAGAAAACCGTCGGCCTCTTTGATCTCGGACAAATCGCCCGCTTTTTTCACAAAGCGATGATTGAATAAATCTGGTCGGGCAAATATGGATTTTAATACAATGTTAGGGAGACGAATTTCCCTTTCGAATGTTGTTTGTATGCGAAAACAGAGGTTGTCATGATTGTATTTTTTCTTTTAACTTTTAAATTGCATTCATTCTTTTGTTTTGTTTTTGTGTCATTTTTGTATAATTAAAATTATTATTGAAAACGGAGAACCTTAGAGGGATTTATCGAGAAAGTTTGCCTTCAAAAAAGATTTTTAAAAAAATACAGTTTATATAAAGTGACGATTTCTCTATTCCCGGTGAAAAGTGACGAATGGAGTTTATAATATTACGATTTCACAGAGCCAGAGAGCATTAAGTTCGTAGATATATATTATCAGATAACTCAGTTCGGCAAAAATTAATAATTTTTTACCGAAGACACCTATTAGCTAAAGCTGTGTGTGTGGTGGTTATCAAACATAATTTTTAACATCCTGTGTGATAAAATTTACTTATAACAATATAGTTTTACAGTAGTTGCGATGCTTGTGGCGAGAATCGAACCGGAAATTTCCATGCTCTAAGTTGGTTTCGCAGATCACTACGCCATGCAAATTTTTAATAAGTATGAATTTAATATTTAGGTTCCTAGCTCGTAGGTATCCAAATAACAACTCGTCCAAATTTTAATTAATCGAGAAAATGTCCCCCTTGTTATCTTCATAAATAATTCCACCCTTTGGAGCCAATTCACGGGAGGTTGCCAGAGCGGCTACGTGTGGGTGTACTCTTGCAAGTGTCGAAGTAGTATGTGTTGGAGACTGTTCACATGTGTGTGTGGGAGAATCGTCTATCCTCATGCAAAGCGTTAATTGTTAATTTAGCTCCTCAGAAAAAGGCATAAATAGAGATCTAGGGACCAGCGCCCCGAGACTCGAGTGGTACTTGTACCTGCTGCCGGAATAATGGCCTTAGATAAACCTAGCCCAGTGGAGTGGTGTATGGTGTATGGAGGATATTGTATGCCGTACGGTGTTAGCGTACGATGGTATTCTGCTAGGGAGCCGCGCGGGCCGTAAACCGTCTGACGACCCTAATCTCTTACTACCAGCCGGGAGTTCGATAAACCAGACCCGGGATCTGATTTTCTTGCTCAGATCAAACGATTATTCGCATTATGAATTAAGCCTGACGTGATGGTGAATGTATCAATAACCCGACAATAAATTTAACTTAAGTACAAGTTGGAAGATATTAAGTTTATTTTTATTCCACCCCGCTCTAGGTACAATTTAACCAGAATCAAAATTAAGACGGCCTCCATGGTCGAGGGGTAAGGCTCTCGACTACGAATCCGAAGGTCGCGGGTTCAAATCCCGGCGTGCGCAAGTAAATTTTATTTAATCAATTTGTGCTGTTTCACAATTAATTCATTTAAAACAATATATAGTATATTTGCGCATGTTCCAGAGTGGAAGATACTCTCAGTATCGCCCTGGTGAAAGACCACCATTCATAATTGAAACGTTGCTTAAAATGGCTTTTAGCCGTGTTTGGTGACCAGATCTGAATAGCCAGGTATTTCTCCACTTTCCTCTTCCCCTTCTACTTCCCCTTCACAATACCTTTAGCTTCACAACATTTCCCAATTGGGGATGCCATACTTTCACTGGCTCCAGACGGTTGGGAGCAGTTGAGACTCTTGTACGGTATTCATGAAAAAAAAAAATATATATATAAAATAATTATTTAACCCAGTTCATTTTCATGAATCATTAAAATAATCATACATACGATTTGTGACTGTTTTCACGAGTCTAAATAGGATGAAAAAAAAACAATTCTGTAAGCGAAAAATTATTCACGTAATTTATTCCAATATCCTTTGACTGAGTGATATATCGTGCCAAGTTAACCAAGAGTAGTAGTACCAATATAAGGCCAATTTTTTTTTTAAAGACTGTTAATGTTTTCCATCCTTCCTGAACAAATATAACATTGATAATACTCAGTAGTGATGTGACCACTAACCATCAATAGGACGGCAATACACACTTAGGATGTCGCCTTCCGAGTCTTTTCACTCTACCATTTACTCCGGACTCTGTTGCCATCCCATTTACCCTCCTGCATATAACCATAATTTCCCCCGACAGCCTCCTCTCCACGTCCCTCCTCCCACTACATCTCCTCGCCCTACCCCCATACCACCATCCCTTCCCACCCATCACCCATCTAAGGCTGGTCAAAGCTTCTTCCCACGGAAATTTGATGTGAACTTTACATATTTCAAGCGGAATAAGGAAGTTTACGTTTAAATACTTTGCTTTACGTTTTCGTACAAACTGAATCCTAGCGAGAGGTGTGAGTTCTAGATACATACTAATCGTGCAAGATAAATAACCTAATGCCGTAGGTGTTCATAATTGTATAATGTTGTGCAATAAGATAAATATTATACTTGCTCTCCTTTGGTCTATTTATATTTTAATCCCTGATAAAGAGTTTTTTTTTATGAACCTGCTATAGCTAAGGGTTTGCAATAAGTGTGAGTGCCTTTTTTAGGATATTTTAATATCAAAAAACACTTTATCATACGTCAGTTAAACACGAATCACCTCCCACCATATCGGGCATCATAAACAAGTCACAAATCCACTTCTTCTTTTATGCAGATTCGGGCGGTCGACTTATTCCGTTCTCAGGGACATTTCTCGTGTATCGCCCATCTCCGTCCCGGGGGTATATCTCAATAGCAATTGAGATACGGTGATACGGGCTGAAATATGTTAATAAGTAAATATAACGATATATCGCATTCCAGGCCTTATCGCCGCCTTACTTTTAGTTCGTTTTGTCCGTAATTGACCAATTTTTGGGGCAATAGTCGTTAATCTTGATAAGAATGTCCTGGGCCCTGGCAGCCTCCAGCGGCGGACGTTCCGGGATTTAAACCTTTTTCTCCCACTGACCCGTCATTACGACTCCATTTTGGATTGGTCAATAAAATTGATTGGTTCGCGTGATTAAGTTTTACAACTGGGGCCGCTCCAATTATGCAAAGTGCAATTTGCACTTTGATGCAGTTTGAATTCTGATTTTGTTTCACTCATTGCAGCAATTGCGACTATACTAGTTACCAAATATTTGCTCTTCGCTGAATTACTAATTAAGGGTCGTTGTTTTGCAGTGCTTTTGCTTAGTTATCATTAGCAATAGACGTTATTTTAATTGAAAATAAAGTTGGACAAACCTTACGTAATGTGAAGTTTCCATTTAAAGGTTCCCAGAATAAATTCCGTATAGTACAGTTGAAACCCACGGTAACCTTTTTTATTCTATCTATATATCTAAATAAATCGGTTATATAAATGTGTAACTTACACTTTCAATGTAGATTATCGTCGAAAACGTTGCGCTTTCGATAGTGATAACATTGTTGAAATGAACATACCTGAAACAAAAGAGAAAAAACTAATTAATGTCTTGTTCAATTAATAAAAAGTACCAGAAAGACATAATCATGATAGACGTTGACAAGTTCAGAGTTAAAATTGCAACTCATCCTTACAAAAAAATGTATCTATAAATGGTAGAAATTCACTTATATCGCATACCGTAGCATGCCGGTTAGTACTTACCTAAAGTCACTTATTACACATATGAATTATTTCATGCACTAATGCGCAAATGCGTCAAGTGACTGCTACCCATATAAAAAAACAGAAAATTTTCACAGTCCACCACATTATAAATAACAGTGTGTATTCAAAATACTAATATCTTATGATATATTCGCATTAAAAAATTAGTAGAATTTTTAAGCTTTTTAATTTTGTGTTGTAAAAAAATCTCTAGTTCTAAAATTGAACAAAAAAAATTTAATTTAAATAAAACCCAACTCTTTTTTTGTCACTAACCATGTAATAAATGTAATATCAACAGTAAAGATGGATAAAATAGCAACTGTAAAGTCATATAAATAAAGTGTTTTTAATATTGTGTCCTCTGCATGCAAAATCATATCTTCTCCAAGCACTTTCTAATAAAACTGTGTTTATGTGAAGTTACCTGCCTAGTAAACTTTTTTTTTAAATCTGTTAGTACTTGATTAGGCAGTTAAATTTACAAGGTAAAAAAATTAAGCTTTGCCCTATTCCAAATGTTGAAAAGCGGTAGATAGGTTACCGATCCCATTTTTCTTCTAGCAGAATCGGGAATGGGTATTATTACCTATACAAATAACGAAGTTTCGATTGAATGAAATAAGAGTGAACTTTTAAACTCTTCCAGAAAACTTTTCTCTTTTCAGAAAACAACGTTCAATACACACATAGATACGCACACACATGCAAGTAGGGATGTAGGAGGCTGGTACGTATTACTACGTAAGTAGTTCCATGCAAATATAGCTGGCCACACAACAAAATGGAGGACTGCGCTGCTGCACAATGTGGCGTATTGTGGAAACTTTAAATGTATGGAAAACACATACACAAAGTCCAAATGTCTAAGCCCGGGCAGGAGGAGGGGGCGGAGGGTGCGGGGTGCGGGGACAACCCAGCCGGACACTTTGAACGAATTATGACGGTCATTATTAGAACGTGGACGGAATTAAATTGCCGTGTATTCTCCCTCAGAGCTCTCTTATGGCCCCCCAACCCCGGCGGGACCGGGGCGGTGGGAGGGGGCGGTGTATGGGGCGGTGAGGGGTGGGATAACGGTACGAGAATCTAAAGTGCACAACTAAAGACGGACAACTGACATGGCAACATCACGAGTGGAGTACAAAGCGATTTTCTAAATACACATTCGAATAGATGTTGTTTTCTGCGAAGTGGAGGTAATCAACTACCTAGAGGAAACGATGTGTGCTGTACTAAACTTTTATTTTCATGAGCTGAATAATTCGTTAAAATAATATTCAAATGTTTTGCGTTGTCTAATGGAGGGAAAGTATATGCTACAAGTCCATAGCTTCACCTTCGATCAAATCCGGCAGAATTGTTATTTTAATATTAACAACCCATTGGGTGAAAATTGTTTCAAGTCTTTCTCGGGAAGTCGATTTTCACATTTAAAAGCCACTGATTAGTAGTTCTACACTACTCTCAAGTCTCATTGAAAAATTGAAGATATAACCAATAATTTCGTGGTGTGTCTTATTTTTTCGAAATGTTTCAAAATGGCATGATCAAAATGGTGTTGATAAAAAAATCATACTTTTAAAAAGCCTTCTAAAATTTTAAGTTACCCTAGTAAACCGTTCAAGAGTTTTTGAAGTGGCAATCCAAAATATTTTCTTCTGTATTTATCAAATTTATGGAGTATATTAGGAGCATTTCAAAAAAACAAATACATTTGAAATGTTCGAAATATTCATAAGATTTCTGATCAAAAGTAAAAATCGTATCTGCACTGCGAAGTTCGATTTCGTGAATCTCGTTTGATTTCATGAGTCCAGACACCAGAAGGCATTAGTTCTTGCAAGATCTCGCAATACAACAACAGATGCAGACAGTTCCAGAACGTTACCAGCTAGACACTGAATGGTGTTGATGTGTTTCGGCATTACAATTCACAGGAGCTCATAAAGTCGCCGGAAGTAAACGGATGAGCTGTCCCAGTGGAAAACCCGAGGAGTTGAAAGCTTTTGCAGCGCGCGTCGTAAAAGCGACGGAACGGCCATCGGAAGGCGATATCGATAGCTCCTCGCTCTTCTGCGCTCCTAAGCTCCTGTTCCCAGGATAGCGTGATCTTCTGGAACCGACATTATCGTTCTCAATTCTTGCTTAATGTTTGGTTCTTCCATCAGTGCAAAAATATGTTGATAAGTATAGCAGTATTAATAATACATAAATTAATCACATTATCACACACCGAAAAATAAAATGTTTTCATTGGGCTTCCGGTGTTTAACCGAAATGAACATTTAATTGAAAATAAAATAACTTTGGACAGGTTTGTTACTAATTTATTGGCAATATCCTTGGTCTGAACCAGAATATTATACTTAGCATTTATATTATTTCTATTATATTATAATTATGAGAAAACCGGTTTCTTCTTCATAAATATTTTGTCTGTTTATTGGGTTCAAATAGCTACGGAAATTTTACTTATTTGATTTATAATATCCTGTGTTTTTCAATTAAAGATATTTGAAATAGTTAAAAAAAAAAAAATCCGTGAAGCACAACACGTTGTTAGGTACCCACAGAAAAATTATTACATTTTCCAGACTAATTTATTACTATCTAATACCGTTGTATTTAAATTTCATCAAAAAAGCTAACAAAATCGTAGAAGTGTAGCTCCAGAATTTCCTCTGCGGTCGTAGTGAATAGTAAACAGTGCGGAACGATCCCGGGGCAGGGTAACGGCGCAAAGACAGATGCTGTTCACAGGATTGCTCATCACATTACGGCGAAATATCACGTTTTATTTCAGCCGGACCGGCCGGGCGTTGCGGGTGCGGCACGCCGGCACGCCGAGCACGCCAGGCACGGTGGGGCACAGAGCGCCGCGGCGGGGCACGGAACACTCCCCTATTTATGATCGGCAATAACGCCCCAAGAACAAGCGTTACCCGAACAAAGCCGAACAGAGTTATCGTTATATTTGCCGGGCAGCGGTAATATCGTTATTTTTAAGTGTCCATCCGGCAGCTGCGAGAATAAATACAAGTGAATTAACATTACGGTTTTAATGTTCCAGACGCGCGCGCACACACGACGCTAACTACGTTACATGGGGATAGAAGCAGCTCTTACGTTTACGGGTGGAAAAGCGAGTGGTAATGATAGGGACGAACTAAATAACGCTGTTTTGATAAAAATTGCTCTACTTTGAGAATAGTGCGCAACGTTAAACCCCCTATCTTTATTATGACGCCACACAAGGAAAACTTCTCCTAAGCGAAAACTTAAAACTGGTGCAAATATTAACGTATTATTTTCTTATGAATATTGGCGTAAAGACAAAACCCAATACCAGCCTAAAAAAAATATTTGAAGAGGGATTTTATGAAATTCATCCGTCATTCATAATTTGATCTAAAATCGTGATGATTTCTTCAACGTCTAAAATGACATATTAAAAAGCAAATTGACAACCTGTCATAAACATTAAAACTTCAAATGATATCTGCCTGAGAAAAATAACACCCTCGAGTCGCTAATAAAAAAAATGTTAGGGGAAGCCAATAAAAGCTCGTCGTTTATTCTTAGCCACCTCTCAGACCGAATCATCATCACTTAGGGATGTTTACCCTTCCTTCATACCCACCCGCCCTTAGAGACAGCCTCTCGCCCTCCCTCACCCCTTCTCCCACCCGCTCCACTTCTCCTCAACAAACTGACTAAATTAATTGACGGGATGTCACATTTAATTACGTACATCATTAGGATTAGGTGTACTACAAAGTGAAGTGTAACTTTCCATAGGATCTATCTCTATGTGAGAAGGGGTGACGTCAATGGGACGATCAGGAAATAAGGTGAGTATCCAAATAGAGTTTGACGTTATTCTTCCTCTTATAACCTTAAGCTGTTGACTTTTTCTTTATTTTAACACACTTTAAAAGTTTTTCTAAAAAAAATATAATTTCGGATGTGCTGTGAGTACGTAACATTATAAAATACATCTTTCTTATTTGCAGTATATAATAAAAATAACGCATTTATGCCGCCGTTCTTGCAGTAATTGGTGGTGTATTGGTCAGAATAGTTGCCTACCAATTAGTTGATCGGGATTCAATTTTCGACCGTTTTTTTTAAATTTTATTTTCTAGTAATCATAATAAAAAAATATATATTATGTAATTTTTCACGGGTTTGTGCTAGTTTTTTTTTTGGTAAAAAGACACCCGTTAACAAGTTTATTTAGATTCCAAGAAATAATAAAAAAGTACATGAAAAGTTTTCCTGGGTTTTTATTGTGTACCCGTACAAGCTTAAGAAGAAAATGAAATTTCTCTGAATGACATAATATTTTGTCAGTCGGTTTGAGTTTTGAAAATAAAGCTATATTTCATCTAAATATTATTAAATGTATAAACATAGGTACTTATATAAAATATTATAAAACAATAAACCATGAAATTATTCGCCAAAAAAATTATTTGTATACAGAAATATTGGGGAAAGGAAAATGTCAAAATTTGGCGGCACCCTTATTCCGACCTTCTTCCCCCTGCCATGCCCCCCCCCCCCTGACAAGTGACAATTTGTCACTCAGTCAATCTGTCTGCGCCGGGCCCGAACCCCGACTTTTTCATTCAGTGCCGACTGATATACACTTAATACTCTACTCCAGACTTCATTTTAGAGCTTTTGAATTTATTTGCTCGGATTTTATCTCGTATTCAAAGCGTTTAGTGATTTGTGGATTGGCAGTGACCCTTCTTTCATTGATAATGCTGAATGAGAACAAATACCTCTCAGACTCTGCAGGTACGGAACGGGAGAGATCGGACATAATCGTGGAGGGGGCATAATCAAATATGATCAAAATCGTATCGGACGGGCACTGTCATATTTTGTCGAATTATGTCGTCAATAGAAACTGTCGATACCGTGTTTGTCGCAAAGTTTAGTTGTGCGGTCGCCTGATTTACGTATTCTAGATACATACATAATTTTTATTTTCTTTCCTTATATTAATGAAAAATTAAGTATTTAGTAATATACATCTTGCCTTTGCAAAATATTAGTATTTGATTAATTTTATAGAGTTTTTTTTTAACGCACGTATTTCCCAACTTTTCTATTTCTTTTCCACATTACCTTCAGCTTCAGAAAATGAAAAAAAATGGGAATGCTATAGTCCCACTTGCTTCAAACGGCTGGAAAACTTGTACGGTAGTTACAAAAAACCTTATACGAAAAATATCCTGATATTACAAATGTTATACGTTTATAAGCTTTATGTTAAAGCTTTCAGTCGTATCATCTACGGTTTATAGCTGAGTTTCTGAAAAGCCTGAAAGTTGCAGGCACTTTAAATATTAATAAAGAAATAATTGATCCGATAAGATCTTTAAAAAAATCATGGAATTCGGGCTGTATTTGGAGAGTACACCTTCTACGAAAACACTCTTAATTTTTATTTTTATGATAATATACTAATACAAGGAGCTTTTTTAAAAATGCCCACCCCACGCCACACAATATCCTGTACCGAGATGCGCCACTGGAAACTACGGGACAATACAAAAAGGCACAATAACACGTCACGGGCCACTCGTGTTTTTATTTATTCCCGAAACTCTATCATTCAACACTCAACTACTGGGCACTACTGCTGACCAGTACTGGATGGTAGAAGTGAAAAGCGGGAGGCTTTGGTGGTCGGAGAGATATATGAATCATAAAGAAAAATACGTTTTGTACGCACGGCGTAGGAAGCTTTGTGGTTGGCTTTTTTGTTGGATTAAAATCAAATGGAGTAGAAAACACATATAATTATTTGAAAGATTTGGCGAAATATGCAGTTTTTTTCAAAAAGTTACAAAAATGACCTTTTTATTTAAATTTCTAAACACTATGAATTAAGTTTGTCCGAAATGTGTTTCGTTCATATGCGATGCACAAGCTCCTGACTTGTAATAGTTTATTTGTTTAAGGGCCAGAACTCAAAAATTGCCTTAAATATCACTTTGAAGCTTTCTAACTTATCTAATACCACAGATAATGTATCCGTAAATTCTCAAACTGAAATCTTTAAATTCTCTGAAATTCATCCTAAAATTATTGAAAATAGGTGCAGTTTGAAAACAACTGAAAGCATTTGTTTGACGTTTTACATAAAATTCCAGCACGTATTGCATATAGAATCTAAAAAAAAAATCTAATTACCCGTAAGGAATTTACAGATAAAACATGCCTAATATTTCTCAAGTTAGCACAGGGTACTTACTTACCGTTAAGTCTTTTCAGCTTAAGCAGATTCTCACAGATGTTGTCTCATTAACTAATGGGTATCTTACTTATTTCTAGAAAACATTCATAAATATTTCTGCAACAATGCAAACCGTATCACCAATGTAAAATAAATAATGTTACTAACAACGTAGCGCTGTACCTAGTGTGTGACAGTGATAGTCCAGCTGTACCGGTAATGGGACATGTTAATATCTCGAGCTGATTCATTTTCCATAAACTACAAACGTGATTGTCATGGCTAGTCATAATTTTTCGCGGAATCACCCCTTTTCACTCAGCGGAGGCAGTCGCCACTCGGCGCAGTTTGTACATTAGCGTGTGAACAGAACAATAAAACAAAAACAGCGCCAGGGCCGGACAATCGGCCATAAATAAACTGAAAAGTCATCAGCCATCATAAAATAAATTACACATGGCCGTAATTCTGGCGATGACTGTGTTTGTCCGGCCCAATGCACTCACTTTGGATTGTTTTCAGGTTATTAATGTCCAACGCTACACTGAACGGAAATTTATTAAGACCCCTAAGCTGACTTTATGACTGATATTTTTATGTTATCGGTTGTATTGTACGTCGCGTTACGGGCACTCCAATACAATCACGCTTTAAAATTGAACCGTTTTGTGGTTAAGTATACAGCTACTATTTTGTACGAATGTTTTATTGTTGGGGTAAGCCATCGAGTAAACCAAGCAAACGGTTGGCAGGCCTGTAGAGGCTGGTTTAGAAGGATGATTGCAAAAGAAAAAGTTCAAGTCTCTTAAGAAACAAGGAGTTACATATGTGGCGCCAATTTAAAAAAAAATGCTAACTACATGGATGGTAATTTTTGAAATAGACCTATAAGCGCATCCTCGAAATTTTCCTCGACTGACGGTTATAAAAAGAAAGATATCCAAAATGAGCCCCTTCATAGGGATATTAAATTTAATTCAAACAAGCTGATATTTAGAAGAACATGGATGGAAGAAGCAACAAAGAAAGACATGCCTAACTAGAACAAGTCCAGTATGCAGGTGAAAATTGCATTTATGCCAACGTCCCCTGATAGAAAAGATTCAAAGAGACACAAAGTTTCAACGTTAGGCTTTTAAAAAAGGTTTTTTTTTTAATAATAAGTAAATTGTACGTTCAAATGCATGCATGAAGCCAGGTGAGTACGTTCCACGTTCATACTTACCTGACAAACGAATGAGAGCTTAATTCGTAATAATTGTGTTAATTTTTCGTCGGTTTGCACAACGCGTCCGCTACAATGCGACAAAGCGACAGGGCGCCCACAATTATAATAAAATCTGCAAAACACGACCCCCGCCTTCCACCGTCCCCCACCGCACTCGTCAGGTTAACACGGGGTTACCCGGGAATTAGGCGTCCGGGCAGGGCGGGGGCGGGAGCGGCTAGGGCGGAAAAATTACACCCGTAATTATTTACGTTTTAATTTTTATACCGGCGGGATGTGCAAAATGCAGATGTTCTGAATTTAAACGTAGTGCTGCAAAATCCCAACACGAAAAATGAATGTTTTTGTAATCTATGCATAGCTAAGTTGTTATCATAAATCCTGTGTAATAATCTCAAATCTATATATATATATCGACTGTCTTCAGGTGAATGGCGTTATTCCACATTTTTTGGTAAGCAAAAATAGGCCTAGTTGTTTGAACCTCAGCGGCATGAATAAGATAACCCTCATGCTAACCGAAGCCTAAGTTTCCTTCACAAAAGGTGTGGATAAACGCCTTTCACCAAAACATAGTCAATATATTATATTATTTGCATATGAATGTATTTGTACAGTGCCTTGAAGTGATTTATCGTAATACGGCCGCATACAAATCATCCAACCATTATTTTATTAATTATATTAAAGCGGAAAATCTAGCATTAAAAATATTATCCTACTCCATCATGCAAAATGGAGCTTGGGAACACCATTTTCGTTGTCAAGAAAATATTAGTTAGTAAGAAACAACATTTCGAAAAGTGTTATTAAATTTCATGCGACACCGATTAATACCAATTTAAATATTACATACATTTTTTATGACTCCATATTCAAAGATAAAAAAGATTCTTTTTATATTAAATGAGTTAAAGTTGTAACTTGGTGTCTGTAGCTTGGAAAGACAAAAATAAGTAATTAACAAAATGTGCAAACATTAAAAAAAATTGGAAATTTACTGAAACAGTGAAAAGGGTTGGTCTGATTCGCGCGCGACAGACCTGCGTGCGACGCGTCACGCACCCATCAGTCCGCTCTCCGCTAGCTGCGAGCTGGTAGCTGCTAGCCGACCGCAGTGGCGGCTCGCATTATCATAATATTCGCGAGACAGCGTGGAGCGCCCACACTGGACTGCGTTTGACAGGGCCGGCCGGGGCGGGTCGCCCGCACGCCGCACGCACCGCACTGATGACGGACCCGACAGATGGATAAGTTTTTTTTTCTAAAAATTCATATTTTGTGTGCTGTCTAATGTTCTTATTTCGAGGAATAATTTCACATTCACCGTTTATCCTAATGCATCCTAATGTACGTGTTAGGTGGAATATATAAAAAAGATTATTTCTTGCAATAAATTTGAATCAAAACCAGTTATTTATCATTTACTTCTGCTTCTATTGTTAGAAAGTTTTTGGCTTCCCATGCAATATGTCTATTTTTCTGTGTTATGTTTATATTATGAAAAATGTTGTTCCTAAAAAAATGAAAAGTGTATAAGTGTAGATTGCACATTTATCCGAAAAGATTTATTACCAAACGACTCTTCACGAATTTTAACACTATTCTTCAGATTTTTTCTCCTTATTGAATCGTGAAATATGACCAAAAAGTAATATGTCAACTTAGTCCCATTTTAACGGGTTGGTGGATTTTTATTATGCCTTTATTTATAATACATTTTGATTGAAAATGACGCAGTCAGAACGTTAGAAATAAATTTTCGAATTAAACGAAGGTGTCCGGCAACCTCTGACGGCCTCCGTGGTTGATTGGTCAATAATACTTAGTAAAATAATATGTAGCATACTTGCGGCACGTTCCAAAGTGGTAGATACTTTCAGTATCTCCCTAGTGAAAAACCACCATTCAGAATTAAAACATTGCTTGAAATGGTTTTAACCATGTTTGGTGATCAGATCTGAATAGCCAGTTACTTCTCCACCGTCTTCCTCTCTATTTCCTTCCCCTCCCCACTATATTCTAGTGCGGTAGTAACATTAAAAAAAACTATGAATTCTAGATAGAAAACATGCGGAAATTTAATGACGCCAGAGCTCACCCTTCGAGAGATTTTAGTGAGGCAGATATTCAAACATACTAATTAAGAACGTTTTTTTATTATTCGCTCTCCGTCGTGTCTGTAAATATATTTTTTTAAATAACGTAACGCAGGTTTAGTAGAAGTTAATGATAGATATCCCAATACAACTGTTCAAATAACCGTTTAATCCCAAACTTGACATACAAAAACAGCTCCAATACACAACTAAAAAATAATATTTTTTGTTTTATTTACATTACACATAGGTTGTTCAGATGTATTTATAATTTAATGTTTATAATCATTGTTCATTGTCTGTGTGAATGTACGTATCAAAAAATGCATTAATAAATAAATAAAATAAAATAAATATGCAAGAATTAACATGCAGTGAATGCACGCCTGCAAGAACTCATCTGCTGTTCTCATTTCAAACAGAAATTCATTATAAATAAATCTGTCAGAAACTTCGGCAGGGAGCATTCTCACTTCTATGTATGAGCCGGAGCATGCATATCAATGCCGCGTAGGGCCGGGCCGGGCCGCCCCTGCGCGAGTGGACCGGCCCTGTAGTGCCAGTTAGCGACCGTTTGAAAAAACACGTGTGATTTTTTTAACCAGTCACCCACTGATTTGCGTTCCCTACGGTGTTTTAGCAAAAATGTGGAAAAGGTAAAGTTAAACGAAATAATTTTAGGAATTTTGGAAAATTCGACTGGAGTGAGTTTGTTTTCTTGTTTCCGTTGTAACTTTTTAAAGTTTTACTTTGATTTAGCTCAAGTAAAATAAATCGCTTATTTGTTAGGAGAATAGGTACACAAAAGCAAAGAACAAAATGTTGTTTTTTCCGCGACCATTTTTTGTCATTCCTGACTGTTTATCCCAAAAGCCCGATTTTATATCGATTTATGAACCTTTTCTCATTCCGTGACTTCTGTATATGTACAAAGTAATTTTCATTTATATATTGCGGTTTGCTTTAATCTAACGGCTAATTTAAAAAATAAAAATTTACAATCATCGTATAAGCTGCTTTCAAGCTTTATTAAGTGGTATTTAGTTGTTTTTTTTTTAAATGACAAAAATAGACACGTCAGGCTTATTAATCGGGATAGTGTAATCAGCTGTGGAGTGAATTTTTCAACAAAAAATTTGTTGAAAATTCTGACATTTCTAAAAGAAGCAGCTTTTCAAGTACCGAGTACATAATCCAGCTCTAAAAGTGAAGTTTGCTGGCAATGGACACGTTGAGAATAGGTTTAAAGGAAGATATATAGGTATAAAATAAGATGAAACAGCACTAATAAAACTGTGTTCATCTGAAGCGACCTGCCAAGTAGTCATGTTTTTTTTTCTGAATTTGTTTGTACATAATTAGATAAAGAATAGGAAGTAATATTTGTACAGTGCCCTTGAGGTGATTTTTACAAAAACGGCGCTATACAAATCATCCAATTATTATTATTATTATTAAGAATCGAGAAACGATTTTTACAGTTTTTTCATGGATTACGGAGAAAGTCGCGTCCCAGCCTCGCCAGCTCTGCTTTATTTCTCTTTTGGCCGTATTTTTGCCGGGCCGAGTCAATGAATGCACGCAGATTTGTGGGCAATCATCTCCATTGCGGCGAAATACTCGTGCTGTATTGCCCGATGGAAAACGGTGCTGGTATGGATGGCTTTTTTCTGATACCATTAAATGGCCACGGGGCGATTGGTTCTTTTTGTTGTTGATGGGTTCATTCGCTTTCATTCGCCGACAGCTAACTTTGGGATAAACTTCGTTGATTTCGAAACTTAATTACAACATTATTTTTCTGTGTGAAATTGAGATTTTTCTAAAAAATCACCACCAATAAGTAGGTACCTGCTTGAATAAATGTTTTTGATGTTTTTCTTGATAATTTAATGGGTGCCTGTTCTTGGAGTGATCTTGGGATCACGGGTTGCGTGTTGTCAGTCAGGAGTCAAAATGCGCTGATTGGAGTGCGTGGGTTTACTTTGGGAATCAGAGATGTTAAAAAAATAGGCCAAATTAAAGCTACCGCCGTCATTTTCTTCGGCGTCGATCCATCCCGTCTTGGCGAAAACGGAGCGGTCAGCGGTGATTGGGAGCAAATATACGTGGTGGGTGTTATGGGCGGCGGGCGGAGGAAGGGCGGAAGCGGTGGGGCGGCCGCCCATAATGATATCAGCGGATCAAGACGTGAGCGCAATACCACCGCTGTATGTCTTGTGTCAATCAGTTCGGGCGGCGCGTGACCAGCATGAGAAGGGCGGATATCCTCAGCCGGGGCCCCCGCGCTCACCCTCTCCCCTCCTGGGGGATGACGCGGGTCCTGATTGGTGGTCACGGTTTTGATTTGGCCGGACTGTCTTTGATGTGAGCCCCACTATTATGGTGAAATACGGTGATGCGATATTCGACGTGAGATGTATCCTGAATACGAAACGAATATTTATACCTACGTGATTTCAAATCGAAATGAAGCGAGTGTTAGATGATACATCAAAAGAAAACGCCGGGATATCAAATCACTCCGTCAATCACTTCGCAAATGCAGGCAAATTGCATTCCATTCATTCGATATAAAAATAAAACAAAACAAACGATAAAAAGCAAAACACCACGGTACAGAATGCAAATGGGACCATTGATGGTGTTGATGTACCGGCGAGACAGGAATTAACATTATCAAAAGATAGAACCTACCAGAAAACTCTCACGGAAGACTACCAAACCTTTAACCTTCACAATTTATTGGAAGAAGTTAGTCAATTATTACTGGGTCCACTTTAGTTCAAATTTCGACACTGTTGTAGAACATAAAGTACAGAAATTGTATAGGAGTGCTTAGATAGCGGTAGATGTGCATAATCACAATTCTCAAAAAATGACAAAAGATCTGAATGATAGAGCGCCTTTATAGTCTGGATTGATTTTTGGGGTAATAAGCCGTGATTTGGATAATCAGAGCAGATGTTTTTTTTTTAATTTTTAAAAATTTAAATTTTTTTTATTTTTTTTATATGAATACCGCACAAGAGTCCCAACTGCTCCCAACCGTCTGGAGCCAGTGAGACTATTGCATTCCCAATTGGCGAATGTTATGAGGCAGAAGGTATTGAGGAGGGGAAGGAGAAGGGGAGGAGGAAGGTTGGAAAATAGGGAAATTCTATATTATATTCACATTTTCGGAAGTAAGGTAAGGTATAAAAAAAAATATATATACATATATACTATAGATTTTCTTTCATAGTCCTCCTCACTAGGAGATCCTGTGCTGAGGCGAACTAGGTTTTGACTAAGGGGGTTTTCAAGGTTTGGGTAGGGTGTTTTTAGTCATTTCCATGGCGTTGTTTTAAGAATACTAGTGAGTTCTTCTTCTATTATTTTTTTAAAGTCAAGTATTGCTGAACTTAATGCAATTATTGATCGAATTAATTTGTTTGATACTAGATGAGAGTTTGTTGTATAAATTTACAGCATAAAATTCAGAGGTTCTTTGTCCAAAGGTAGTATTACATTTATTTACATTTAGTTTATATAATTGCTTTGCTCTGATATTTTTATTACGAGGGTTGTTTTCTGTTTTGTCTTTTATGAGATGATGAACGAGAATATTTTTGGGCAAAGATTTTTATACAATTGGAATGTCGAAATGTTTAAAGATTTCCGTTGTTGACATTCTTATAGTTCGACCTTTAAAATGGTGATGAGTTTCTGAATAATATTTCGGTAGTCATATGACAGAAGGTCCAATCTGCATTCTGTTACGATTTCAAGTTTTCTTCTAGAAACGTTCCAAAATGCTGGTAAAAGAATACGTCTGTCAGTAGCCTACAAACAAAGTTATAGACAATAGAATAGGCTAAACCCAAAAAATGTAAATTTTCTACCACGCGATAAGTGATACATATTACCATATAAAAGAGGAAAAAGATGAAAAAGGTTAAAACTAATCAATGGTCAAAAGTAAAGATACGGGGGCAAAATGAGGTATTTGAAAAATCACCAAAAATGTTTATGGCAAAGGAGCCCATTTGCAATACTTTATCAAAAATCTCTATTACATTAAAATGGAAATAATTATTTTTGAAGGGCTATGAATTCAGTTAAAACGAGAGAATCGGCCTAATATGACTTGACCGAAATCTAATTTTTGCTCTCCAGAAAAAATATTGAAATTAACGTATGACTAATGATTTAGTTGTTTTGTGTTATTTGATGATACTGAGCCCCATCCTAATATTCAATATTTCAAATGAGAATGGCTCATGCAAAATATACTCTATTTAGATCCTTGCTTGACAAGATATTACGTAATTTTTTGAAGAAGTAGATAAGTTTTATTAGCTTTTTTGAGGTTCAATTAATGTATAAATCCCAGTGGAGTTTATCGTCAATTACGATCCAAAAATATTTATTATTTTTAGTTTTGGTTATATTCGGCAAAGCGTAATGAAGGAAATTGTTTTGACATTTATTTAATTTGAGTTTTGGCTCATTCATTGGTTAGCCTCTTTTGCTTATATGTATTCAAATAATAGTTTTTATTGACTGATTAATTAAGTTTTCGTTATAGATCGGATATCGTTAAGTTAGAAGAGGTTAGGTTAAATTGAATCATGGAACAGTATTTAATCTTATAAAGTGCCTGTTTTTTTTTTTAAATATTAAATATCTGTCAAATTGGAATCCTTTATCTAAAGTCTCACAGGATTGGATCTTGGACTCTGTGAGACTCAATAACTTTAAAAGATGTCTGCAATTCCACAACTTTGTCTTAAAAAACAGTGTTGTAAATTCCTTGTAGCGGTAGTCCGTATTCGGTGGATGCATGCAGCACGTCCTAGTCACATCTAGTTCTTGTATCGGTTGGCTACCTCTGTCAGTGGTATCTGAGAGTTTCTCCTCCCAACGGGCCCTGGCGGCATGACCTGCCAAATGTTCTGCCAGAACTGGAGCCGCAGCATCTTACGGAATAAAGATACTTTCAGAACACTAAAGGGATATCAGAGACTGCTCTCATAATACATACCAAGGGTGAAATGGGGGTCAGATAATATTTACTCACCGAGGAATAAAATATAAAGGAAAAAAATAAACTTCCTGATAATAAAATAAAACAATTAATACCCTATTAAACTTATTTGGAACGGTTTTGATTAATGAAATTACATCTTTAAAGATGAACATGAGTCAGTCGTCTCACTAAGACAGTCCTGCATTGATAGTATGTACTTACCTAATTTTAAGAAAATCGAGTATTTTTGTCATCAAGTACACTTTCATAGTAAAATTAATTTCGAAGATACTGTTTTTTTATCCCGCGAAAATGGCTCAATTCGAAGGTGCGTAATATTACATGTATTCGAATCAGTAGTCATTCTGACTGTCGTAGCTAGTCTCGTAGGTTCTTATGACATCATATCTCGACTGGTCAAATATATAGCGTTTAGATATTTGAGTTACGTTTTCTTTTTTCAAGAACGATTTATTAATTATTTTCCTATTGACAATTAAATGCAAGACAACATAATAATACACATTGTATTTAAAAGCAGTGTTTATTGATCCATGAGAATATATTTTAATTGGAACTCTTTACTGCGAAACAGAAATCATATAGAAAGTCTTCAAGACTTGTCAAGACGATAGAAGATAATAGTGGAAATAAATCGAGTAGCCTAATCAGCGGAGTCCTCCCCGAGTGGCGTGGTGTGGGTTGGGTAGGGGGTAGTTTGCTGGGGGTGGGGTGGGAAGGGGTGAGGGTGGTGGGCGGTGTTTGGTGCGGCAAGTTGACCGGCTGGGAATCGAACAGGCAAACTTCATTACGGAGATGGCGACGACAATTTGGACATTGGGGACGCTAAATCAGTACTGGACAAGACAAATATATAATAAACTTGGTGGCGTTTTAGCAGGTGGCTAATGAGGTAATATCATATAATAAATAACGGCATGGAAATTTTTGTTTTGTGGTAATTGTTCTGCTTTATCGCTTATATAAGTTGATTGTACCGAACTTACTCGAACATACCAGTTTTCTAATAGTCGAATAGTTACCTATCTTAATAAGAAGACGGTGAACTATCTTTCGAATATTCTTGGAAATATTTGAGGAACGTATGTCACGTCTGGGTATATTGAATACATATTTTGTAACCTACATAAATACACAGGTAATAATTAACAAGCTGCAAAGGGAGACGATTAGACGATTTGGTAATGTAAAGCTGAAGTACAGAGAAATGCGTATAACGAAAGTATAATATGACGAGAAAAAAAAAAGGAAAAATAAGTCAGGGACCCCTCAAGAAAACAAGCCGTAGCATGATTAAGTAATTGAAATACTTGAGTCAAGAGTCGGTATAACGGAAGAGTGGGTATGTATGAGACGATGTATGAATGTGAATGAATACAGAGTTAGGAGGCACAGAGGCGTGATGGTTTGTTAGTTAGCTAAAACAAATATTATTTCATCAATTTGTTTCATTCCATATCTGCGGTAAGTAGATCAACAAATATTTGTGAAATAATTTGGAGCAAGTTGATACGATGTCACCCTTGATCAACAAAGTCAGTGAAAATGAGAAAATTCCTTTACAACCGTCGATACACGTAGCGTCGCGGCACGGGGGGAACGTAGAATAATCTAATATTTATTTTTAATACAGCCAGTCAACACCGGTACCCCATTTCGTGAAAAGCGCTGACCGCGGCCACAATCTGTTTACCGGGGGGGTAGGGTGTCCGGACCTGTGAGGGGTGTCCGGGTGTCGGGGGCGAGCGCCTCTCGGGGGCGATTTGGCCGCGCGGGCTGATAGCCTATTCGTTTTATTAACTTAAGCCGCGCGGACCAGGAATATTAAGGATACGTGTCATTTTCACCAGGACCTAAAACACCTATGTGCGTTATGAGAAACGAAAAAATCTTACGTGGCGGTATTTTGTTTGCCAAATTACATCGTGAATATTGGGACACGTTTACACAGTCCATCCGAGAAGTGGCCCAATACATATTTAGAATTAACTTATTAAAATAATACGCTATGTAAATTCCACTTTTTTGTAATTATCTACAACACAATTTTCGTACATTTGCAACAGCTAATCCCGGCCTATTATAATTTTCCTGAGAAAAAATAGTCAATACTGGGGATCTCATACATCATTTACATGAATAATATTTTAAAAAAAGGTATTAATTTTTCACTTTATAATAAACAGTTTAACTAATTAACCATCACACCATTTCCCCGCAGGGGTAGGCAAAGAGGACTGACCGCCAAACAACTCGATCTTGGCATACACTTCTTGCCTCATTCACATTCATACATCGTCTCTTACATTCTCTTCTATTATTCCGACTTCTGACATGGCCCGACTCAAGTATTTGATTCACTTGATCGTGCCATGTCTTCCTCGGGCGTCACATTCGCGTCATACCTTCTTCTTACAATCCTTTCTTCGTTCATTTGCTCCACATGTCCAAACCAGCTATGCGTCCCTTTTTTAATCTTACTCATTACGCTTACATCGGCCTTGCATTCTTTAGGAATTTCAATATTTTTCACACGATCATTCATGGTTTTACCACACATTCGTCTCAGAGATCTCATTTCTACACCATTCAGTTTACTTTCATCCTTCCTCTGCCAATTCTATGCCTCACTGCCATACATCAGGGTTGGTATCAGCACTCCATTGTGGACTTTTTATAACGAACGATTAATGTACGAATGCCTATTATTTATTGTATCACAAAACCTCAACTAAAAAAATATTTTTTAAAACAGTACCTTTGGAGGAAATAAGCGGTTGGGCCGAAATTGATTTCGCGATCTTATAAGTAACGTGACATAGGGGCAGTGTATATATTAAATAGTACGTCTTGCTTACTCTTCAGAAAGTGGCATATCATACCATAAACTTTGATTCTGCAAATCGATGGACGCCGCCGTCAAAATCACAAGTCGTGTCGGCACTGAGGTAAGTGGGATTAGACGAGGACCACATGTGCGTGATGGGGAGGGCCGGGTGGGCAGGGGGTGTAAAGGAGGGGCCGAAGGTCCGCAGAGAGCCCCCAAGGGGCCGGGGCCCGCAATCAGGGGCCCGCTCGGCATACTCAATGACCCGGCAAGGAAAACCATATGTAGTTTGTCGGATAATCGTCGCACTAGCGGAATGAAATTTTCCTAGGCGGCTTGTTTATTTTTTCATCTTATTTTCTCGCCCTCATTTGGTTTTCAGTCGAGGAGGAAATTTGTGGAAATGATCATGTTTGCTTTAGACACGCCACTACTCCCGCCGTTTGGTTAGCGTTAACGCTGAGCTGCTTTGCGGGGAATTACTGGAAACATTCATTTTGTGAGAAAACTAGAAAGAATGGATCAATAAACAAGTAGAAAATAAAACTTCACTTCATTTAAGGTACTTTTGTCTTCGGTCTAATGTTTATTAAAAAGAAAATGAATTTCATTAAAATACACTCTCACGTAACGCAGTATACGAAATAAGATTACACGGTAAAGCTAGGAATAGCATAGTTAATATTCTGTTTCAAATCTGGCGTTCATTAATATCGTTCAGTATTGATTGAGCTATTATTTTACACCAAACGAAGAAAAATATCAAAAGTCGGTTGCGGAATGTGTGTTGATACATTTGTCGGTTGAAGAAAATAGAAAGAGTCGGTTTACACATTTCTGCGTCATTGATTTATGTTCATCAGATTTTCGTTGGATTTGATGGATGGTTCGCGCCGCGGGCCCGTCACGGTCGACACAGCATAACACAAGACACAAGGAGAGACGGACAAGGAATAGGCTATTGCCGAGGCTGGCCAATTGCGAGCGACAAACGACACACGAGAATAAAACGCCGGTTGTCAACGGTGATGTAAGCACGACTCTAAGAAATGTCATTTTTCATAGGCGGGCAAAAAATATATTATCCATTTATCTCTCGCGACGCTCTCGCACCGCAAAAAACGTGTCAGCTGTCATCCGACGACTAAAAAATTATCAGAACAGAAAACGGAATGGAGAAACGCTCCAACAATGAATGGTCGAGGTAAAAACATTCTTGTTGAGTCGAACGCTTGATTGATAGGAGACAGGAGAATCAACGACCAATGTTTGAATCGGCCTTAATTCAAATCTATCCGTCATCGAGAGGTTCTAATTGAGCGAAAAATGCGGACAGGAACGAGCGGACAAGCAAAACTGAGGTGAGTGTTATATTAATCTTCAATGCGAGTGGCATGGGGACTAAATTAATTATATTTAATCATTTAAGATAATATTAACAAATCTCAAATGAAATATTTTTTTCGAAGCATTACTGTGCCAATGAAGAGAACTGGCTCTTGAGTTTGGTGTAGGAGAAACATGTTAATAACAATGAGAATAAATATGTAATAATAAACAAGGCTATATAAGTACTGAATATTAAGTACTAGAAATTAGATAGCATTAACAGATATAGCGAAGGCATATATTTTCATTTATTATTTTTTTTTAGTTTTCATTTTTTAATTTTTACTTTTTTCGGAAAACTATTTTAAAACAAAAAATAAAAAGGTATCAGTCGCAACTGAGAATCAAACTCACGACTTTCTAATTATTTTTCCTGCCAAAATATATGATAATTAAATTGAGGATACTATTAAAAACGATATCGATAAAAATTATGGAAAATAATTAGGTTTTATTTGTTCAGTGGTAAGACAAGAGATTTTTTAGTTATGCGGGCATTATAAGCTTAAATAATTTATTCCAGTAAATTGACTAAATTAATTATATTTAATTATTTAAGATAATATTAACAAATCTCAAATGAAACACGAAACAAAAAATACAAAGAAAATAAAAAGGTATCAGTCTCATCTGAGAATCGAACCCACGACCTCCCCTCTTACAGGGACAACGCTCAAACCACTGCGCTAATGAGACTTAATTATTTTTCCAGCCAAAGTATATGGAAATTTAATTAAGAATACCTAATGTTAATAATTCTGGAAAAATTATATCGATAAAACTGAAGGAAAACAATGAGATCTTACTAGCTCAGAGTGTTATCCCAGTGGTAAGACGGGAGATTCTGGGTTCGATTCTTAGGTGCGACCGTTACCTTTTTTAATTTTCTGTGTCTCTGTTTCATATTTCATTTGAGATCTATTAATATTATCTTCAATAATTAAATTAATATTTTGTACTTTGAACTGCTCTCATGATTAAAAACACAGTATCTTCCATGAAACGAAACGTTTTTACTTATGAGGGAAGTGTAAGCTTCAATAATTTATTCCAATAAATTGATATTAATGATATGTGGATAAAGCTACATTGAATTTGACGCGATGCCGAAATGTTATTGTAAAATGGTGCGTAAAATTTTCTTAATTCAAGAGTAAAGTTTGCAAAAATTACAGAAATACTATTTCCAAGGGAGCGTATAAATGATTCAATGAATTTCCGAACGCCTTGTCTACCTAAAATATTGTACACAAGCTATCATACAATGCACAAAGAAATAGATCGAGAGCTAATTTTACGTTCGAAAGCCTATACCCAGGAGGCTTCTCGTCTCCCTTCCCTCCCACTCCAGGTCCCTTTCTTCACCCATCATCGTGGGGGTCACAAGTCACTCCCGACGTCTCAATCACTCACTCATTCACCAAGTTAACCCAACCCGTATTATATTGATGCAGTCATCTCGGGCCGACATGCGAACAACGTCGTAAGCGACATCTTGTTCCGAGCCTCCGACACACGGGAATCTGCGCCTAAAATAAATCAATCTTTGGGGTCATTATTCAATCGCGCGATGTATTGTGTTGGAGGAGCGCTTTATCACGCGTCGTCTTAATAATGGACGTCATGGAGAGATGAAATATGCACTGTTGATTCAATTACTGGGAGACAGACGTGTGGACCGAGCAGAGGCGCCTGTGAAGCCATTCAGGCGGAACTATGTCACGGGATCATACAACGTACATACAATACAATATACAATACTCTCTCAATATCGACAATTTCAGAGACCGATGTCAGACTATGTTTAATTAAAATATCTAAATTAGGAGTTTAACATTATTTTACAATAATATGATTTGATCGTATTTATGGCGAGTGTTATGTGCATTGAGTTATTCCAATGTCGGTTTTCTCCACGATTTATCGGGAATAATTCAATCAGAACCTACCGTCGATCTGTGATGTCCGCCTCAACGCCCATACGAAATGTATTCATTCTAGGGGAGTGTATCGCGCCAAGTGGCTCGCGGCATCCAATACCGCGAACTATTCAGCGACCACGAAGCGATGTCCGCACAGCGCACACTGCACAGTAAACAGCGAACACGGAATCATCTCCCAGCGGAGAGATATTTATTGCGCCGGCCCTACGCAGTCTTGATAACTGCGGACTGCGGCCATTGACGGTCCAGTCGTGACCCGCTCTCCATTGTAAAGAGCGCAGATAAAGTGCAACTGTTCACTAGACCTTTGTATGACGATACCAACTACAGATTTCCCCTCCTTCTTTCCGTGCATCTCTGTCTTTTCTCTCATTTTTTTGCCCGAGCAGTGGGCGGGATACAGCGATGGGATCGCAATTCGCAATCCAGTTTCTGTGCAGCCGATTCCAGATAATAATATGGGGTTGATCTGTCGCTCCGTGGCCATGTGTGGTATGTGCGAATTACATAAACATCAGTGTCCACGACGTTTACCGAGAGCGAACATTGAATATTGAAATAGGCGAGCTGTGCTCTTGCACTGCTTGCAGTTCTTGCACATGATAACATCGTGTTTACCATATATGAAGGCAACCTTCGCGTATTTGTTTTATTTTTAAAGTTCTTTTCGATCTAGTAAAGTTATACTAAAGAAGTAAATAGGCACCTACTTACCCTCATTAAATATATAAAGCATTGGTGGTTGTATGTTGTTATACCTACATATCTATATTATTCACCGTAATTAAAAATATGTATTAAGATCTAACCTGCTGAGCGAAAAAAAAACTAAGTTAGATTTTTTTACACAAAATAAAGGACTTTTAATTAATTAAAGTAAAGATATCAGTGATATTATTATTGCAATATTAAACCTTTGTCGCAACGACCACATTTTTGGTTTCAAATATATAAACTAATTAAATATTAAGTTCGTAAAGACATTATCTAAGGTATCGAAATCCCGTATCCCTTCTTTTGACATTCCCGATCGGATACGCAGTGATTCGACGGATACAAATTTTACTATTCCGATTGGTATTTCAACCGCATTAAATGTTTAAAAAAAGCTAATAGTAGTACTTTTTATAAATCTAAATAGCGATAGAAGGCATAGCTATGGAAATTCTGAGAAAGATGGTTCATCAACGTTACTTTTCTTTCAAAAACCGTAAGATATCATTTATGAATCGAGAGCACCTGAATCAACGACACGGGTATAATAAAATAGCCTCGTATCGTTACGGCCTCCGACACGAATGGCAGATCCCCTGAATTGTTTATGTAGAGTACGAAAATCTGACTTAAGTGTAAGAGAAATATTCAGAGCGTGATTGCATTACGTATTGACAAATGCATGCTGAGGACATTTTGAGCTTTAGCGGGGGGCAGACTGCTGTTAAATAATGCAGAATGCAATATAGTGAATGCAGTGGACCCACACGAAGTCGTGGCTCGTGGCCCGTGGCCCGTGGCTCAGTTCAGAGTGTTGTGGAGACTGGGGACAGCTTAGGTGGTCTATTGCATTAGTAGAATGGTGGATGTTGAACGAGTCCCCACTCGAGTGAGGACCACTGAACGCTGAGTGGACCGACCCTTTTGGATGCCTGTCCATCAACAATAGATGAAATTGAAAAATATGGACAGTATTATCTTAACTAGCAGATTTTAGTATTTTCATAATTTTGTTCATTATGAATAATTGTATAGTTTTTCGTTTAATTTAATAAGTTGGTAGTTAATTTGGTTGTCCATCACCATCACCAAGCGACGAAATTGAAAAAAATAAATTACCTAACCAGTAGATTATGGGTTGCGGTCGTTTAAAACTGTCGACGCCCTTCTATTCAAAGTAGACAAATTTTTGGTACATATTTGACCCGGAAAATTTTAATAACCTGGTCGGTAGTTTGATTGCCCGCTCATCAATAAGAAATAAAATTCTTAATACAATGTTAACTCAATATGTAGATTTTTATTTCTTGATATTGAATCTCGCAATAACTTCGAATCAATGTCGATGTTTTATTAGCATACATTTTGTGTTTTCAGTTTAATTTAATACTTCGCCGGGAGGTTATGGCTTGTCTTCAAATTAGCGATCTATAAAGGGTGTATCATTGGGAAGGCCATTTATTATACTAAGAATTCCTCTGAATTATATTTCTATTCGGTACAAAGTGTTGTTATTTGATGAAATACATAGTGCAATTTTTTTTATTTTTTTATTTTTTTTAATAACTGGGAAGGCAAGGTCTCAGTTTATTTAAATATAACATAGTTGGTGAAGTAGTACCATTGGGAAGGCAATTGATACTTTTAAAAAGTACAAAGTAATAAATGTATTTACTTATTCTTGAAGTTTTCAGCAAAGTACTAAATATGCGAACTTTTAAAATTTGTTTGTTATCCTTGAATAAAGAAGTTCATATTTCGAGAAAACAACTTAATTTTCAAAGATGTTCGTGGCACAAAGCCAAGGTAAGTAAATAATAACTTACCTTATTATAAAATATTTGAAAGTTTTTTTTTTTTTCTAAAAATTATGATTTTTAAAATTTCGTAAAGAAGTGAGAAAAAAAGTTTTCATAAAAAGCACAAGTGTTGTAAAATAAACTTCATCTGTGTATGCCATGTTGGCGATAAAACTTTTTTGTACGGCCAAGGTTGTAAAAAGCGTCGTATTGACTAGGTGGATCGATGGGCTGCCACTTGATTGAGTTATTCAATTTTTTTAGTCACATTCTGTTCACGTGAAGTGATCACTGTGACCGGTATGAGCGATCACCCGTCTGCGTCGGACACAACCGAAGGTCTCCATCCATTAATGAGCACATATCAATTATACTTGGCCCGTAGCACGCCCCGGCATGCATGCAATGTATCATTAAAATACTGAAGTGTTAAACTCCAAATTTTAATATTAAGGATTCTTCGACATTGATGAAATCATTTTTACCCGCGCGTAACACACGCTAGGAAAGTATAAAAATGTTCTAGTATCAGTAACATAAATATTTTCTTCAGAAATTTAAAAATATAATTCAAATAACATGAAAATATTTTAGAGATATCTTTCAATTTTCTGTTGTTTTTTGCGTTTCGTTTCATTTAGGTTATGTTAATATTATTTTCTACAATGATTAAATATTTAAATGAGGTTTTAAATAATTAAAAATTGAACATTCTTTTAACATAAATAAAGGTTTAAATTTTTGGTTGCGAATACAATTGGTTTACATGAAGATAAATTTGAAATTTTAGAAATTGGGAAAAGTTTTAACAGTCAATTATATAATATTAATAATTAATATATATTTTTTAAATAACTATCTCTTATATTTATTTTCATATTATTAACTAGATTTAGAATATTTTAAATATAAATTTTAATAAAAATAACAATTATTTTGTTTAGGACTAGCTATTTTCTTGACATTATTTACATTAATAATAATTAAAAAAAAAAACAACTTTTTTTTTAAATTTCTAATATAAATTTATTATTTAATATTTCTTTTTTTTTATTATTTTCTTACGATGTTTGTAATTAGTCTATTCTTACATTATCATTGTCTATGTTTATCATTGTTCTATACTAATTATCATTATTTTTTAGTATTCTGATGAGAAACGCGTCGCTTTTGAAACATTTTGAAATTTATATATTAAAAACAGTGGTGTAAACAAAGAAATTCTTATTAATTTATTTAAAGTTATCATTTATCTGTTGAATCTGATAGTAGTTTCTAAATTGGTTATACAAGCATCTAAATATGCATAAAGCAATGGCTTGTGGTGATATTTTTTTAAAGTTTTTTGCAATTTGATCACAGGCCCATAAAGTGCTAAAGGCAATACTATGATTAATAAAAAGAATCCACTGTTCAAGAAATAACATGTTTTTATAAAAGCTGTTGTAACGGTGAGTAGAATGATTTCTAAGCAAACTGTACTAAAGAAAACTGATATGATAATGATATTTTAATGTATCAGCGAAATATGTAGTCATTAAAATGAAGTTATTTTCAGATTGATTCAGCTGAATTGCAATTTTTGTCTTCCTGTACCCATATCCAGAAAAAAATATTGTCTTAGGTATATTATACATCAACCACCTCTGTACATTATAATAAAATGTTACTTGTTTTTAACTCAATTTCACTTGAATGAAATGAAACTGCTGAAAACAGAGAAACGGTCATATTATTAGTAATCATTCCAGCAGAGGTACTCGAAAAATAATATATTATAACGATGTGGCACCATTTGTTCTGCACCAATCAAATGAAATAAACGCGAACGGGGGTTGAGAGGAACAGGTCAAGTGATGGATTGTTGACGTCACAAGACGGATCAAGGCATCTCTATCCTACCCTAACTTTCCGTGAGGCTTCTCATAAAGCATCAAGCGAACCACTGAGTTCCGACAATCATCCTACTGATCCGAACCAGTAGAATCCGAAGAATAAAACTTGAGGAAAAATAAAAATGTAAACCATCTACCTTAAAATACAAAAAAGTATGATTTGTGGATACGTATATCGAAAACACAATATTTGTACGGATCTAAAACGTTAAAAAAGTTGCATTGATGCATTGTGAATGTAATGTTATAATTTTTTTATGGTTTAATCGTAGGTTATCAACGGAGGCGGATTTTTTATTAATATTTTGTGAAATCAAAAAAAAGGGGGGGGGGGGGGATGTATGAGGTATTGGGTACCTACCTTGGGCACTATATAAATCTAGAAAATGATTTTAATTGTAGTTCATTTATATGTCATAAATACTTATTATTTTGATAGGTTAATTAACGATAATTATCCGATAAAAATATTAATATAATAATACATATTTTGTTAACCCATTTCAATTATTTTGTTTAATAAACTTCCACGGGAATTGATCTCGTACACTGGATTCCTAACAAAAAAATACCACGCATAGGATTTGTTGACGAGTAAGATGATGGCAGGATAAAGGAAGGATAAAGAGGACGAAGAAAGCGTGAAAGGATGAATGGTGAGCCACTCGATGGAGAAGCTGTCCCGCCTGATGGGTTGATGAGCCTTCGTCTCGGCGCTTGTTAACGGCGGCAGTTGTAACAACATCGTTAGCGCGACCTCCCCGGGACAATGCTCTGCTGGTCTCTGGACTCCTGGTAGCAGTAATGTTGTTAATCGCTCTGCGGTGGTCTGCACTCTGCAGATATTCTAACTATTTAATTCACTTTGTTTCTACACATTTGAATACAGTATCCACTACTGTCGAAATAAACGTAAAATGTACGAATCTTATTGTTTATTTATTAACGCACTAACATACAATTACAATATAAGTAATAGGAAATTAGAAGAATAACGCGAGATATAAGTAGAGTAGTGAAAGCCATATATATAATATCATAAAATATTCTCTTGCTCTTTTGGTATTCGTACCTAATTTATATTTTAATATTTACACCCTTAGTTTATACTAAATAGTTACACAATATCTAAAATTAAGTGCGTCTGCTGCTCATGAATATTTTAAATCTCTGTTTTAATTTGCAAACATATAACATATCTATTTTTTCTAATTATATTAGGTTAGGTTAGTGTATATTTTCTTGTTATTTGTACTTTATTTTTGATTTTTTATACACCTAGTGTATTCTAAATTGTTCATGTAAGTGAGTTTGCTGTTCATGAATATTTAAAGTCATGGTTTTAATTTGTATATATTTATAGTACTTCTGTTACTGTCTAATTATATTAGGTTAGGTGAGTTACTGTAAAGCTCACTTGAGGTGAACCTTCACAAAACTGCGCTATAGGAATAACTCTTATTGTTATTATTAGGATGGTATATGAATTAGCAAGGACAAAATAAACATAATAAAGTAGAAGTGACAAGTCAAGTTAAGACCTGGTTAAGAGTCGTAACAATTATAATATTTCTTTGGTTAATGGTAGATAAAAATGGATAACCCTATAAGAGGGCTTACACCAAAAAAAAATAAGGTTTTGACTCGAGTTGACCGGTCTACACATTCTGGATAATTGTGAATAGTATCCATAATTAGAGTGTTGGTTGAATTTTAATACGTTTGTATGGTCTTCGTGTCACGAATGCGGAGATTCAAAAATAAAATAAGACTTTGTGGGCACTGGGTGTACTGAACCAATTTACAATTTGGACCCTTAGACGGTTTGAACATCGGGAGTCTCGGGAGAAAATTTGATGAGCAAGTTGACGGAAAAATAGAGAAGAAGACGGGAACGCTTCAGGAAGATAATCACACGATTAAATGAATAAAATACATTAGTTGGGTCATGTCAAACCTCGGTATAACAGAAAGTATGTATGATGCGATGTTTGGATTTGAATGAACTTAGGAAAGTGTGCCAAAATATGGTTGTGATGCAGTCTATCCTATCTGTTAACATTAATAATCTTCAAAATGTTAATAACATTAACATTTTGAAGATAATTTACCTAAACATTTTAACCTTCTCCCAACCTCTTGTGCGAATGTGACGACTATACAACATCACTGTACTTGCGAGATTCCGGACATATTTAGCTCTTGTTTTCACTTGACGAAAACTTTATCTTCACTTGTTTTTAGTTACTTTTTGTTTTATTTTTTATATAATATAGACCGTTATTAGACGGTTGGTATTTATTCTACCTTATTTCTATACATTTATTTAACGTTAACCGTCTGTCTATTGTGTACATAATAAATAAACTAAAGAAAAACTTATGAACAAGATTGGAAAAAATTATTTGTGGTATTTAAAGTAGTACTTACGTAAAATACCGTCCGTAATAGGTAATTCAAGTATTTAATAGTTTAGAAATAATATTGTATTGGTTCCTGACATCGTGATGTTCGATATCGCGACCATTAATTTGAAACTGTCACGACAGCAACAGGTTCGAGGAGACAATGACGTGTATTCACTTTTTCTCTTATCGCACGCGTGATTGTTCCAACAAATCAATCAATCTGTCAGCCTCTATATCGGACATACAAAGATGGATACTCTCGTCTTGCCACCACTCCTCGTCTGGAGGCAAAAGGTGTGCCTGACTCAAACACAAAAAATCCGAATAGATTCGGATGTCCAGGTAGAAAACTGAGATACGTCTGTATGTTAATGTTCTGACTAAACAAACATCAATCAATCAATATTTGATCCCTCGCGTCTCTCTTATTATTTACAAGATACGTCCACTCGAATCCTTCCATCTCGTCATCGACATTGCGACGCGCGAAGAGTTGCGAGGCCGTTTTACACGATACGGCGCTTCTCCCAAAAAGCTATTCCCAAAATATTCGCATTTAACACAAAACCGTAATATATTATATTATTGATTCCTGAAATTGTTGCAAACAATTCAACAACTTAGATCTTAGTATGTATGAAGGTTCTTTGAAATAGTATTTGGAATTGTTTTTAATCAATTTATTTTGGAGCAAACTTTAAAAAAAAAATCGTTCGTAAAAGCGACCCGTTCTCATGTGACACATGTCAACCATCTACAAATATGTGGTAAAACCATGTATGATCGTAGGAAAAATGATGAGAGTCATAAAGAATGCAAGGCTGATATAAGCGGAATGTGTTGAGCATGTAGAGCGAATGAACGAAGAAAAGAGTCTAAGGAGAATATGGAATAAAAAAATTATTTCAATCTCGTTTAGTAACCTTTGTAAAACGGCTCGTCAGTCGGTCACCTGTCGCCAGGGAGGGCGTATCCGCAGCCTTCCATCGCCGCGACTGGCGTTCCCCAACGCCGTACAAACATATGGAGCACTCACTTATCTCGCCACAAAAAGCTGACTTTATTTTGTCCGTCAACAAATAAAGTACGAAATCAAGTTCGTCAAGTGAGGACCAAGCGAGCACACAACACATAGCACACAATTAATATCCGACCGGTGCGATGGTTATACCGAGAATTCTAAATGATGGAAGTATTGTTTGTTTATTTTTGCTGAAGTCATTCGGCTTTTTAAGAGAAATTGAGTTCGTTGATGTATTGTCAATAGTTGTTTTGAAAGGAAAAAATACGAGAACATATAACTTTATTTGTTACTGAATAGAGTCAACAGGTGACAGGTAAAAAAAATCGGGTCGCCCCAGGAAGACATGGTACGATCAAGTGAATCAAATACTTGAGTCGGACCACGTCAAGGGTCAGAACATAAAAAGAGTGTGTATGATGCATGAATGTGAATGAAGCAAGAAGTGTTCGCGAGACAGAGCGAAGCTACTACTTTTTGTTTTAAATGTGGGTGGTTCACGTCAAAATGTACGACAAAATCATATCATGGCAAAAAAGGGCCAAGTACCTAGGAGTGACACTTGACCGGAAACTACGATGGAACACAGACATTAACGAAACACTAGCGAAAGCGAGACGGACAGCAAACGTATTATACCACCTTATCAGCTACAACATTTTATAATAAAAACCCAAATATTTTGAGTTGAAATCTGCTTAGTTCTTCCGAATTAACGCATTAGACATCGATCACATCTGGCGGCGGTCGGTCGAAGGCCATTAGCACGTGTACTACTGAAGTGCGGTGGTTGTAAAAAAATATTGTATACAACCGGGAAGTGGGCTGCTGGGACCCCAACAAGGACACCACCAGCTGGGGCGAGAACGAGCCTTTATCTACGTCATTGAGATAGTGGCCAAGTTCCTCAACAAGCACGACTTTGACCTGATCTGCCGGGTGCATCAGGTGGTAGAGGACAGGTATGAGTTCTTTGCCAAGAAGCAACTGGTACTGCAGGGAATTCGATAATGCAGGAGCAATGATGTCAGTGGACGACACGCTGAAGTGCTCCTTCCGGATCCTGAAGCCGGCTGACAAGTGCCTGGCGTACGTGCAGACCAACACCAATCCGACCCGTCACGCCGCCAGGGGCGTAACTAAGACAAAGAAGATTTTGAGGGCCCTCTGGATAAATCCCACCAGCCACCATCCTCCCCCGCCGCTCCACCCTTTTAAGAGTATTCTGTGTTATTTATCGTAAAAAATATGGATAATAATTCTTTGTCTTAGCTGAAATACATTCTTGAATATAATGGAAACAATTACTCTATCATTTGTATTAGCGTCTTGCAATATTAAATACATTCTTGAATATAATGGAAACAATCACTCTATCATTTGTATTAGCGTCTTGCAATATATCGTAAGGAATAAATACAGTTAGCTTCTTTTTTTTCAATTTAACATTAAATTTAGTTTTGATAATTTAACTTCATCTCTTTATATGGTCTATAAATAATGTGTAATGATAGCCTGTCCAAAAAGAGAAAATAAATGTTAAAAAAATATAATAAAAAAAAAAAAAATTCGTAGAATAGACGTAATATAAGAATAATATAAGAAAAGGAAGTAATATTTGTACAGCGCCCCTGAGGTGATTTCTCACAAAAGCGGCGCTATAAAAATCATCCGATTATTATTATTAAACAGTAAACTAAACCTAAAAAACAAACTTCTCATTTACACATCGACAATCCTACCAAAATTAACATACGCCTCACCCATATGGGCTACTTCAAACATAAAAAGGCTAGAATCATTCCGGAATGCATTGCTCCGGCGATTCACCAAAAGTCCCTGGTTCTTCAGGAATAGCATAATTAACGCGAGCTCAAAAATCCCTCCACTCCGAAAACATATAATAGATTTAAACAAAACATTTTACTCCAAATTAGAAACGAACTCGAATCCGAATTAATTTACAATCGATCAAATGACTCTAATGGGGTGTGTAAAACAGTATATTATATATAGGTAAAAGTTTTTTTGTTATCGTTATGATACGTTTTCATAGTAAAGTTATAAAGTTAAAGTTTTTAAAATCATCCAATAAAAGCCCAATTTGAAGCAATAAGTCACGAGGGGTGTGTAGCATCACACTACATCGCTGTTGTAGCTATTGGGTGGGTTCCGATGACGTCAGAACTCGTTTTTAGATATTTTGGTGAATCTTTATTTAAGAACATTAATTCCACAAAAAATTAAGTAATTAATATGATTTGAGTATAATAATGTGATTGATTTAATACAATAAAAGCTTAGATATTAATACATAATTTATATATCTTTCATTGGAATTCGTAAATGTATGTTAAAGCCGTGTGTTAAAAAGCTCTGTGATGGATAATTTGAAAAGGCCGATAAATCAGACATGTTTTCAAAGTCCAACTAAAAATACCCCGTGAATGACAAATCACGCACTCGCCGGTAATTCATAAAACATTTTCAATAATGCCAGATTTTCAATTAACGACAATCGGTTCATCATTCATCGGCCAGAGCGTGTTAAATATTTGATTACAAGAGTCCGAATCAATCATCATTGTCTTCTCGTAAAAGTTTTAATTAAATACCATGTAAATCGGTTTTTGGGACGCCCTGTCACATCATTCAAATGTCACGTGGGTTATCGGTAGGTCGGATCTGCCCAGTGCCCATTCCCACCCCCTGGGCCCTTTTCGCCCTTAGACGTTGATGGGGATGATTGATGGCTTCGTAGAACAATGCTTTACACTTGCAAGGGAGGTACTTACATATTCAATAAGGGTCACTTTATGTTCAAATGTGTAGGTCAATGTTATAGTATTACCTTGTTTTGTAGTAGCTACCTACCTACCGAGAATTACTTAATGAATAAAGTTTTTAGGGCTGTGCGTTCTCGCATCAAAAACTATAAATAGATTACTAGAATGCGCCGTAAAACACTTAATTTTATAACAATATGCCAACCATGCTTTTTTTAGTCTTTTTCACAGTCCGCGACATTTAATTATTTATAATTTAAAAAATAAAACAATAACTTTGTTTAAATCACTTTTATTCGTAATATTCTTTTGCCGACCGGGTTTTTCCACTACAGTAGCTTCTACGGGGCAGTATATACTGCAAAAGTATATTTCAAATAAAAGTGATGTAAACGAAGTTATTGTATTATTTTGTTTTTTAAATTACAATGTCACATCACCAAGTTACCGCTTCATATGATTTTATTTATAATTTCACATTTAAATCTATGTATAATTCTTAAGCCATTTAATGTAATTTATTAAAAAATATGTAAAAAAGTATTTAAAATAAATACCGACTCCTCTTTTGCCACTAACCTTCTTATAAAATTTAATATCAATAGTAAAGACGGATAAAATAGTAACCGTAGAAATCGTGTCTTCTCCAAGATTAAATTTTCCAATAAAACGGTGTTCATCTGAACACACAAATTGTATATAATTAGATAGAGAATAGGAAGTTATTTTTTTTTATTTCTTGGGTATTATCTATGTAACAATTTCTAGACATTTTATTTTGAAGAGTTTATCCACTATGTACTATTGTTGCCTAATTAAGTTAATTTAGTAAACAAAATAATAGCCCCCTGCAAATCATCTTTCTTGGACCATGTTTCCTCGTTATTTTGACTAAAAATGTATTATAGACTGGAATATAAATGCGAGTATATCAAAACCACTTAGATCTGAGGCTGGGACGCTGAATCAAATCAGCATATTTACTTCTCTGATATCCTCTGAAGTTAAAAAAATAAAGTTTTACGTTAATTTTAATTGAATAAAAGCTTTATATATATATTTGTATTTTAAATAAAGTTAAATATTAAAATAAAAAATAGAAATATATTTTTTTATATTGGATGATCTCATAGAAGTTAAAGGGCTAATTTGATTCAGTTTTCCGGCATTGAGCTACGGGTGGTTTTGGTTTAAAGTAAACGCGGTTCGCGCGGTAATAGACCTCATTGCAGAGCGAGATATGGGAGAACGCGAGTCAAAATTGAACTTTAAAAAAAAATAACTCCACTGTTGAAATATATAGACGGTTCCATGAAGTTAATACATACATAAATAATCAGTTTATATTGATTGATTGATATGAATTCATAAATTAGACTTAAGAGAGGTCCATTAGTTAAATCTCAGTCGGTGAGATTCTTAAAAATTACCGAGAACTATTCAATTACCAAAACATGAAGCCTCTTCCGAGTCTGATTGCTATTGTTACCGGTACACAAAGCTCTTCGAAGCTGACGTCAGCTTGCCGGGAGATTGGGAGATGGACAGACGGACTGATGGACAGACAGTCAGACATTCAGACTTCAGACAGACAGAGAACAGACAGACCGGGTAACAGACAGACTAGCGTACAGGCGGACCCGGCTGAGGGGTGTAGAAGGAAGAAGACGCTACTCCAGTCCATCATTCATAAAGCTGTCAGGTTATAATATCTGCATTGTGCAGAATGTGGTGATGGTACAAGGTGCTCCTAATATCAGTGTCAATCAAATTAACGTTGTTGGGTTGAGTCAGAGACTTGCAGACTTGTATTATGAAATCGGAAAGTTTTTGAAGCTAATGAATTTTTATATTATATTTAGTTTAGTGGAATAACTTATTTAAGCTTATAAACCTCAATCTAATCTTTTATCATTGAAGAAGATGATAGTAAAAACAACAAAAGATCTCAATGATATATGAAACAGAGAACGGTGCCTAAATTAAAAAGGTATCGGTCGCAACCGGGACTAGAACTCAGATATCAAGTCGCTCAATTGGAGAGTGTTGTCCCGGTAAGAGAGAGATTCTGGGTTCGAGTCCAAGTTGCGACCGTTACCTTTTCATTTTTTGTATATTCTGTTTCATATCTCATTGAGGTTTGTTAATATTAGCTTCTTCGTATATTATGGTTTGATGTCAACATTTTAATTTACAACTCCAACTAATCATATCTGGTCACCAAACAGGGCTGAAAACATTTATAGCAACACTTCGAATATGAATAGTCTTTCACCGGGGCGATACTGAGAGAATCTACCACTCTAAAACGTGCCGCAAGTATACGTGCTGTATATTATTTTATATGATTGAAGGTAAAAAAACTTTTTTTTTTAAATTACGTACGCACGCCCGGGGTTCGAACCCGCTACCTCCGGATTCGTAGTCGGAACCTTACCCCTCGATCACGTAGACCGTCAAAGACGATGTTGCTTGTGCAATGATGGAGGATTTAGTTAGCAGTTGGGATGAACTTTTGGGTTAATAGAAGTTGAGTTAATTATTTTAGCTTCTAATTTGAAGCGAACTTCAAATAATTTACATTCCTAAAGTTGCACCGCCAAAAAAGCAACTAAAATACCTACATAATATTGAAATAACAGCTACCAGCAGAATGCGATGTTATAGCTATTAAATTACCTGTAACATTTGTTCATCCAACTCTTCCTAACATGACCTTTCCGCGCCAATAGAAAATGCTCTGAAGTCCTAACTAGATTCACAAGAAAACCGTGATCACGTTTTCAAGTCTCATTAATTAACAAAATCATGGCGGATTAACTGAGGAACTAATAAATATGAAATCCTGTTTGCAAAGTGCAAAGAAATATACAAGTCGGATTGCCAATCGCTAACCAACCTTGAAACAATATGCAATAGGTAAGAGAAGATAATGGAAGATAGAAGGAAAATCAATGTTGTTGTTGATCTCTGTACTTCAGAACTGTGGATAGATCGCTGCATCCCAATGTCATAAGATTAAAGTAATTTACAACCTACAATAACGCATATTGCAAAGTATTTCGCCTATCGAGATACTGCAGCGCTACGGAAATGTTCCTAGGGGGACGGGTGCACTCTTTTAGATCGTTAATCCAAGAATACCATCATTACTGCCATGGCTGCCTTTACATAGTCCCCCATGTTGGCCCTCTGGAGATAGGAGACCGTCAAATATTCTCCATAAACGATTTTTTTACAAATTTATACAATTCTATGTTATTTCACATTCCTACCTAATCTTTTTTATTATAGTTTGTGTATTGTTATTTTTATGTAGTTGGCCATTACGGATTGTATTGCATTGCACTACCCCTGCATGAATACATTCTGGTATAAATTATTGCTATACTTATGCAGCCGCAATCAGCGTGGATTGACGAAGAGAGGTAAACGTCATATCTCCAGTAAGGAGTTCTTCCATTCCAGACCTTATTTTCGCAACGTCAGTCGTCCTGACAGCAACCTGATTGTTTTGCCTTTGATGCAAACTTCTGACGTGCACGGCTCACGGGGTATGGACTGCAGCGGATAGAACTTTATTGGATTCACAAGAGATTATTATAATTAATTGTTCCGAGTTTGAATTCAATGCGAGGTAACCACTGCAATCCACACAATGGGAGAAACAAATATTTTTTTACGTGATCTTGTTTTTAATATTTCTCGAGGGGAGTGTGACAGATAATAAACCTAGGGTAATAAACTGATATTTTTGACCGGTTTGAAGATGTGTCAATAAAGTAAGAAAGGCATTGACTTTCAAAAGGTTTTCATTGAAAAAAAATAGTGCAAATCCAGTGACATTTACAACTGCCGTTGGCTATTTTTCTATCAGACACCCCTACACGTTGTGTCATCAAATACATACTTAGAACGATCAAATATATAGGGTACTTTCATACAGTATAGGAGAACTTTACAGATAATAAGTATTCGACCACCTAAAAATAATTTATGTTATAATTGTCTTTTGATTAGTGCTATCATTATAAGCGGAAAATGTGGTTTTTGTAATGATGGAGAACTTAGCTACCAAAGGATTAAACAGGTAACGTCTGAGTGAGAACCCGATGCTTTGGATCGCTCGACCATCTAACCGACTACTATCCATGTTTTTAAAGGTGAATTATTATCGTTAAAATTTCTAAGAATGTTTAAAATATTTATTCGATTTCTAACCAAAATTTTGGGTGATTTTGGTTAAGCATTCCAAAAGTTGATGCCCACTGAGAGGGCAGACGTAACTCATAACAAACCCGTCCTCTTTAATAATAAAAAAAAAAATAAAAAAAACACATTTTAATCCAGGAAAAACCACTCCAGGAATCTCTTCTGCACAAATCTAAGTCGTATGCATAGCATTAAATAACTACAACAGGAGAGATGCAATCATCAAAAGGATGCAGTCACGAAAACTGCATCAATATTTTACGTAAGTGAATGTTTAATCATTGAACAAGGTAATATGTATTAACAAATCTCAATGAATTATGAAACAGAAAAATACGCATAAAAAGGAAATGGTCGCAACTGGAAATCAAACCCGGATCCTTTGTAATACCGGGACAACATGCTCCAAATTAAGCTATTGAGACCAAATTACTTTCCTTTACTTTTGATCTCATATTTCAATTGTAAGTACTACCAATTTTATCCTTTTTCTGTGTCTTTTTATCATTTAAATTTCATTGGAATTTGTTAATCTTTTTCAATAATAAAACATTATATTGAGGTATAAATTATGAATGTTTGAATGTCATCGCATTCATTAGAACAACATAGTGTGAGTTCTAAACGAATCCACAAATGGTGCATTTATTCGAACTGCATCAACATTTTTACTTAAAAATAGTGTTGGCATTTTGATTAAGTTGTATTGTTTTATTGGCAATTTACGTATATTTTATTGTATCCAAATTCAATGCATCGAAAATGTTTGAGTGCTAAACGAAATTCAGCAAAAGGTCATATTTATCAAAGCTGCATCAAAATGTTGTTTGAGAAACGAGTGTGGTGTTTGATTAAGTCGTGTTGTTTTGGCTGTCGTCTTGTATGTACTTTTTTTGTATTTGTGGACAAGCCTTTGCTCCGTCTAAGTGGCGGGGACTCACTCTTAATCACTCACGGCTGTCGGGCTGTCAATCAGGGAGAGGGCGAGGAGTCTCTATACCTGCGCATATCCCACATTGCGGCGCTCATATCACCATGCTGCGTGGGTAGCAGATCGAGGTGGACTTGTTGACTAACAATCAAACGCGAATTTAAACACCTTGAATTTGAGTCACCAGCATTTATAAAGTTATATTCAATAAATGATGTCAATAGTCACACTTTATCTGAGTATAATCAACAAATTTGAAGAAGGTGGGGAAACCCTTAACACCCGCTGTCGAATTAAGAAACTAAAACAAATATATATATGGAAAAAACATTACAATTCCTGGCTGGTTTCATTCCACAAGAATTAATGGCAAATTTGTCCACTTTTCGAAATTAATACATGCTGTCGTCAAGTACAAAACCATCATCTGACTGCACTTGCATCCAAACGTAACGAGGCTAATTAAATATCTTATTAGCCCTTTCTTATCCGAATTAATTAATTATGTTTGTTTTGGCGTATACCGATAGTTTGTGAGATATCCAAGGTACATATAATACGATTAAAAAATCAATCGCAAAAATAAAGATCATATTGTCTTCGAAAAAACTCCAAGATTTGCGATTCAGAATAAATTCTAGAAGTTTTGTTTGAAGGGCAGGAAAGTCAGATAACTTCATCTCGTATCCATTCCACCCACTGTTCTAACCACTGCGCAAATTTAACTCGCCTATAAGTATGAAATTGAGAGTTGAAGAGTAGTCAATAATAAAAAGATAATTTCAAAATCAAGTAACCAAAATTCTCTCATTTTGAACCGCTTTACTTGATTTGGTTAGCGTACCTGAAAATTGTTAACTGTTCCATAAAAGTCAAACGGTTCATTAAGCCAACTTGACCAACGAATTGTAGTAAATACGTTGGTAGCAGCCGAAATGAGTCTAAACGCGACAGGTGTCACGCGTTCTCAGTTTCGATGGCGGCATCCAGCAGACATGTGACATGGTTAGCAAATTAAATGTAAATACTAGTGTGTTCATCACACCCATGTATCTAAATCAGGTGGCCTGCCAGGACCATTGTGTTCTGGCAATGGCCACTAATTGAGTAATTGTAGCTATTATGAAACAGGGAAAAACTTCAATATTGATTCACGATTTTATGATACAATTTCCCCTGTTTTCCGAGTTTATAATCTTGACAGGGTAATATGGGTATATACGATGCATCGTTACTTACGTTTAGGGTAGATAACTCAACATTGATTAAAGTATTTGATTTTTATTCCATGGTGATTATTAAACTTGAAGTTGGACTGATTTGTAAAATATGTACTTAATTTGGCGACTTACCCATGATGAGATGAATTCGATATTGCGTAGTTAGGAGACCTTAACAATGGTCTTGAAAATATATGACGCTTACCTGGAAGAAAGAGAAAAATCTAGTTAATTCAATGCTTGTAGAAGTAATCATCAACGCACAAAATATTGCAGAAATATTAGAAACACAAAATGTACCCGATAGAATTGTCAGCTTTTTCAGTGCAAAACTCAGCGTTGACTTTAAATACAAAAGGACCATTTCAATGAGCCATCCAACACCTAATGCGAATAATTTTTTTCGTAAAATTCAAATGTCTCGTTCAATAATACGGAGACAACTGTAGTCCCCTCTCCTGCCGCCCGTCACCCGCCACCCGTCACCCGAGCCCGTCACCCGTCACCCGCGAGAGTGACGGCGAGTGGCAAGTGACAGGTGACAGCCCGTCCGAAGTGTCACGGTGGCAGTGTGACACTGTGACGGGTGTCATCGCCAGACAGACCTATCCAGACTTCATTAGACCAAGAATATAATTACACAAGACTGTGCGCCACATCTCCGCAGAAAAAAAAACTCTCATTTGCCGAGGAGGCTGATTGGTTTTGAGGGGTTCACGAACAGTACGAAAATACGACCAACGGGCGAGCATTCCGTTAATTCAATACTTATTTAGAACAGGAACATTTATAAAAAAATAAAAGTAAACTACTTTAAAAGCGTTCCGTGTGAATTTGCACACATGAAGCTTCAATTTACAAAACTAACTTATTGAGCATGTCACAAATATTTTACAGAATAATCAACCAATATGTATGCGTGGGTAATACAAGGCCGTAGAAGTAAGATAATATTAATAAAGTAATTAATATTAATTTTCATCAATTTTTCGAGCCAGTAAGTCATTTTTCTAAGGTATCAAAAGAATTATTTAATTGATTTGTCACATTTCAAATATTACTAAATAATAAATCATATTTGTAAAATTCAAATTCTTCACCGTAACAATAAAAGCAAAAAATTGGATAACTTAGAAGCACTCGAAATTAGAAAATCCCTGAATAATAATGCTAGTGTTTTAAATAACCAAATTAACTTATCTTTTTGTCCCATTCTGAATATTTTTCCAATAAACCGATCTGTTCTTCCCGGAAATCCTGCAATTACCCCTACCCATTTGCTTACCCCCCACTTCAAAACCTAAAATTTATATGTCTTGTCAATATTCTATATCATAAGTTAGTTATAATATTCTCCTGACGAAGGAAGGGGCCTTCAGAAACCGGTAGAGTGTTAATAAAATAAAAGTGGTCTACAACAAATTTATGTGTTTTTTATTGTAAATAATAAATCACTTAAAATAAAGAATACGATAATAATGATTGATAACAGAGTTTTATTACGTTAGAACGTTATTCATTAAATCAATTAAATAGGAGATGTGCTAAGAAACTCCGATGGTTGAATTACTTCATTTAATACAATAAGAAGACTATTGATAAAGAGATACAAAGATATCACTTCATTTTATTTCATGTCAAACAAATGAAGAGGGACTACATAATCCGCATTAAGAATGAAACATTCTTACGCTTGGAATAATGCAGTGCAATAATTGCAGTGAAGTACACACCTAAAATACCAATTAAAATAAGAATTAAATACTAGTTAAAATTACGTCGTCAAAGATTGTAAGAAGTTATAAAAATGGGATTAGATTTTCGTTCTTTTTTCATACTATAAGTCAAAAAAACGGACGATTCACAGGCGTTGCGTCTATATTAGCGAAAAGTCACCAATATGTTGTAGTTTCTGATTCGACAATATTATACGTCGATTGAAATACTACAAAATAAATTATTCAACTGCAGAAATTCAATGCAGGTACTTCTATGAAGTGCACACTACATACCCTAATAACTTATTTAGTAAAATCCATAGTCCCGATCAGAAAGGGCGTACATAATTCATCAATATTATCCTTTGTGAAAAACCATAAAAAATAAAATAATTACTTATGAAACCGTATATCGGTTAAAAAATTGCGTGAATAATCGTGACGTACATTTTATTAAAACTCGCTTCAATTTTACAAAAGAACCACGGGGAAAATTTTGCCTGAATTTTCTACCACCGAATAAAAAATGAGAACATGGTTAAAATAACAAAGTTACTTTTCATTTCGGCGGATGGAAATATTCCCACCTACGTCTTTGAGATTATTCTGGCTGGAATAATGTACTAAGCATCCCGGTGTCAAGAATCAATCAGGACCAGTCGATTCTGTCTCAAGTCTGACTTGAGAAGAGGGTTGTTACTTTAATCAAAGGGCGGTTCAGAGTAGACCTATATATTTTAAATATCAATGCTCCTTGCAACAGGTGTAAATTCATCTTCATAAATCCAACTAAACCTATACATATTCAATAAAAAAATAAAAATAAACAACTTACGGAAATGAGATAATATATGATAAGAAACTAAATTTCGCAGCTCACATTCAACAAATTGTTAATAAGGGTATGAAAGTGTTAGAATTTATATTAAGAACACCTTTAAATCGTTAAAAACCATAAAATCGTTTTACATATCGCTAGTTATTAAGAAGCCTAGTGAAACATAATTCCATTGTATGGTCGCCCTTCTACAAAATTCATATTCATTATGTAAAAGAATCCTAAGAAAATTCCCGCACTTCAAAATATTAAACATAACAAATCTTTATAGTATATAAATTACTCATCGATAATGAACATTTTAAATATTCTAACTTTAGAAAACAAACACATATAAACGTCCTAACCTTTTTATTAAACTCTAAATTTAATTGTTCTGAACTCCTGCAGTTGCAATCTACACACACCTAAACGAACGACTAGACAAACATTAGGATTTTATTTTATTCAAATCCGGGAATGTTTGTATTTCTTTAAAAAAATATATAAAACATGCAATAAATTTATCAAACACAATCAAGGTAAATTAACCTTAACCTCAAAAAATATTGAAGCAACACAACATTTTTATAAACTTACTAGCTGATGTGTACCCGGCCTTGCTCGGGTACAATAATTGATTTGACAGCGAAAGTAACTATCTCAAAATGAAGAAACATTCAATTGAATATTTTATTTCATTGCAAAAGTTTATTTTTTCAAAATATATCTAAAACATAAAGTTCTTAGGTAGGTACCTACTCGCGTTTTCAATTTTAAAAATATTCCACCCAAAAAAGTCTTCTTCTTTTGAATATGCAATCTGTGGCTAACCAGCGTATTATATCTACGGGCTAACCAAAATAAATCCTGGCGGGTTCAATGTTTTTCATACTAACTTTAAAACGCTATAGCAACAGTTTTATATATTGGATTTCGTTCAAACTACTCTCTAAACCTTTCCGGTACTAATAAAAATAAACTGTGCCGTTTTCAGCGAAACCGGTCCAGCGATTTTCGAGAACATCGAGGACAAACAAACAAACAAGTTTACGTTGACTTTTATATATCAAACTTATTATATACAAACGTTCCCATATAAAAATAACAAAAGTTGTTTTATTTAATCCACTATCTTCAAAATTTACTTGCAGTTACCACAGATTGGTGAAATTGTTTCTTAATGTGCTAAGCACTGATTTTAAGCAAATTAATTGTTACATTTAAAGATACGTGTCAAAACTGTGCGGTGTAACTTACCTAAGCTCGCAATAGTTGCGTGCATTATTCTATTACCAAAGGTAGGCTGTGTGTAGTTTTTCAAATTTGAGTTGAATTATGCATTATATATTTGAAAATGAGCATTTAATTATCATCTTCCGTTGCTTTTTGTGCCCACAGAATCAATAGACTACAAATACTAAGAATTTTGTCTCATTAAAAATAAATTATTTCATTTTATAGTTGATTATTTTACTTAGGGTAGGCCCAACTTTTCAGTTTTTATGATCTGCACGCCACTATCCGTACACCAGTGGTTCGCAAACTTTTTCCATTCGCGGCGCTTTGCTAAATCCAAATTTTAAAAGCGCACTTTGCGAAATAGCTGCAGCCTATGATTTTTTTAGAAGGATCGTTAGGAAAAATAAATAAAACACATTTTAGATCAGAAAATAAACTTCAATCTCACTATAAACAGTAAAGTATTAAACGAAATGAAAGCTGATTTAACTAACTACCCGGCGCCCCTGGAAGGAAGCCACAGCTCCCCAAGGGCGCTGCGGCGCGCAATTTGCGAAACACTTTTAATAAAAAAATAAATTAGTTTTCGTTATTTAGTGTAAAGCGCACTTCAGTTAAACTATCACAAAACTGCACTAGCGTAAATTCACAGCTATCGTTATTTCATTTTTTTTCGTTGGTATTTTTTTAATCGGTTTAAAATGAACATCCCCCGTCTGAGAATGAAATGACGGACGTATCCGCTAAGGACGCGCGTCAATCAAATCGCGCGGTGCGGTCTGAGAGCGGGCTGGAGCGCGAGCAGGGGGTAGGAAAGTTCCTCACAAGGTTGGCACCGAGCAAAAAATCCATACTATTCCAAACAAGGATACATCATAATCGTTGTTCGAGTTTTGCTCTTTTAGCAATTTGCTCTTTTAGCTTTTGGTAGCAATTTGTGCTAAAATTGGATATGAAATTAGTCAGACATTATAATGATTCCGAAATTTCTTGTAACGTGATAACAGACTTATATTCCTTTTTTTTAATTGTTTTGTTATTTAAATTGTTTTTCTTATTAATAATTATCACACAAAGTTTCCAAGAATAAGAATATTTTTTTCGTGATATTTTTTGACAAAATAGTGAATTTTCAAAAGCTCCATAGCTCACAAAGAAAAAGAATATGCCAGTTTTAAATGTTGAATTGAGTCGGGAATTCCTGCTAAAAATACCTATGGTCAATTTAATAACGTCAGAGCTCACCGTTCAGGATTTTTCTGCTTTAGATAAACGAACAGATTCCTGCCTTATATTTCACAAAATAGTACTTGCCTACCTACCTAAACATAATACAACATGATGAAAAAATATTACTCACTTACCATTACTGCATCGTCGGCAAACAAAATTAATAAATTGCGATGTAAGTAAAAATGATCTAAATTATGTTATATTTTGTTAGCGGAATTTTTTCAGGAAAAAACCTCCTTAGTACAAAAATGTTCGTCTCTTGCTGAGGCGAACGAAAAAACAAGTCAGCGAACAATCGATAAAACGTCTCAGACTCGTCAGGCTAACCTGTGTGGATTGATGGACATCTGAAGGATGTCTGCCGAGAGGGGGTGTAGCGGATGAGCGGAGGGGGGGTGCGGACAGTGGGGTGAGGCCGGACAGGAAGGTGGAGGGAGGGGGGACGAGACTAAAAATAAGAGACAGCTTGGCAAAAAATAAGGAGGGTACCTTCGTACGGCATTCATTAAAAGAGGAGAATGATAGACATGAGAGGAATTCATTATTATTGTGATTACGATGGTCCAGCAGAGATGAGGCAAATTTTTAAAATAACCTGTAACCTTAAAAATGTGTGGAAAAGTAAAACAATATATGAAAAATGTTGAGATTCGTAAAGAATGCAAGACTGATATAAGCGTAATGAGTAAGATTAAGAAAGGGATGCTTAGATGGTTTGGGAATGTAGAGCGAATGATCGATGAAAGGAGTGTAAGAAGAATATATGACGCGAATGTGAATGGAAGAAGTAGCCAGGTACGCCCGAGGAAGACATGGAACGATCAAGTGAAACAAATACTTGAGTCGAGCCATGTCAGAAGTCGGAATAACAGAAGATAATGCATGAGATGTTATACGAATAGGTATGAAGCAAGAAGTGTAGGCCAAGATCAAGTTCTTTAAAATGTCCCTGAAATGTGGCTCTGTGCCCTCTGGTTGGAAAAAAGCGGTCATTCATCCTATACCTAAGAAAGGTGACCGCTCCAACCCGGCCAACTACCGCCCCATAGCGATCACATCAGTTCTGTCCAAGGTGATGGAACGGGTGATCAACGACAAACTGCTTACATACCTCGAGAAGAACAAAATCATTAACGACCGCCAGTACGGATTCCGGCGGAACCGCTCGTGCGGTGATCTTCTCGCGTATGTGACGCATGTTTGGGGACGGTGCCTGGAACGTTATGGTGAGATTCAAACGGTCTCACTGGACATTTCTAAGGTCTTTGACCGGGTTTGGCACCGAGGACTTGTCAACAAACTGCCTTCTTACGGACTTCCTGTTTCTTTGTGTACGTGGATTGCCGACTTTCTGAGGGAGAGATCGATTCAGACGGTTGCTGATGGTTTCATCTCTTCCTCGCATTCAATAAATGCTGGCGTCCCACAAGGATCGGTTCTATCTCCGACATTTTTGTTGCACATCAATGACCTCTTGACATGTGCACCAATCCATTGTTACGCGGATGACAGTACAGTCCATGATTGCTTTTTGTTTGACAAGCCCCCAAATGGCACACAAACTCCAACGGCTCGGAGGGCTTTGAGACAGAGAATGGACGGTTACCTTGAGAGGGTCTCCTCTTGGGGTAAGAATAACCTCGTCGAATTTAATGTTTCAAAGACCCAATCATGTCTGATTACGTCTAAAAGGGATCGAAATGACAATCTAGTCTCCTTTAATGGAAGCAATCTTCCCAACAAGCCCTCCATTGATATGCATGGTGTAACCTTAAGTGATCAGCTCAGGTATGGGGGCTCCATCGAAACCCGAGTAAAGTTAGCCTCTCAGAAGTTGGGCGTATTGTACAGAGCCCGCAGATACTTTAATAGTACACAACTGCTGACCCTGTACAAATCGCAAGTGCGCCCCATTGTAGAATTTGGCAGCCACCTCTGGTCGGGAGTCCCAAAATATCTGAAAAAAACCTTGACTCTGTGCAGAAACGGGCAGTCCGTTTGATAGATTCGCCTATCTTAACAAATGGGTTGCAATCTTTGGAGCACAGACGTCGGGTGGGAATGCTGTCCTTGTTCTACCGGTATTTTAATGGAAGATGCCCCGAGGAACTAGCGTCATTAATCCCTTCGGCACCGGTGCATAGTCGGGAAACACGCCAAACGCGCGCCCAACATTTGCACACGGTTGACATTTGTCACATGAGAATGGGTCGCTTCTACGACTCGTTCTTGTGTTCAACAGCTCGGCTGTGGAATGATCTGCCGGCCTCTGTGTTTCCTCCATCCTATAACATGGGTCTCTTCAAGACCCAAGTTCACTCCTTCCTATCCTCTAAAAGATCCTCCACACAGCATCCCTAAAGATGATATAGGCCTTGAGGGAAATCATTTCCTCCTTGGTCTCCTGTGTGGAGTTACTGTAAAAAAAAAAAAAAAAGTTGTTTGGCGGTCCGTCCTCTCTGTCTACCCCTGCGGTGAAACGGCGTGATGGTTATTTAGTTAGTTAGTAACCTCAAAAAATAAAAACAAAAATTTTACTGGGACAGTGGTTGAGCTCGCTTTTTCGTACGCTAAATAACGCATGTAACTGTACATTGTTGGATGTGAAATATATCTAGGAAATTTAGTTAATTATAAAGGTTATCGAGAAAGAAATATAAATAAACCAAATAAAAAAATAAAAAAATCGTTAAATACTAACAAAAATAGTAGGCTAATTTTAACGGTTTTCTTTTTTAGTGAAACGGTCTTTTTTTTACCTATCGGAGGGTACTGTACATAAGATGACCCACTGTTTCAATACCTCCTCTAATTCACATAGATATTTATTTACTGGTAGGTATTTACATAATTGCAGATAGTGGGAGCTTAAAATGGGTTCACATTTGTCGGAAAAACTCTGTCAATAAAGAAGTTAGTTAGATGACAATGGCGATCTATTTTAGCGCAATAATGAAAAAAATAGTATATATAGAAGCAGTACGAGCTACTTAATGTAAATCTATTAAGTTTTTAAGCGTCTTTGTTCGTGTGGGACTTGATTCCAAGCTTTAAGGCTTGATTCTCCTAATCTTTCATTCCAATCCGAATTCAAATCGATTGACTCACCAATGGCAATGGATTCGTCTCTGATACAAGGTCACTGCAGATTACCGCTGACATCTCAAATCTCGACCGGGCGAGAAGTGCCAGGTATGGACGGATTGACGTCTCCGGACCTAGGTACTGGACCCGACCCCTACTCTCAAAGGAGCCGCGGACGGCCGAAGACAGACGCCGACCAATAAACCGCCCCGTGTCAAATTGATGTTGCCCGATCATCGTCAAAAAGCAACGACAAATAGTTTATTGCGCTCGGACGGCTTTACATGGCACTTTTACCGTAGATACTCAGTGTCTTAAAATCTTGAATGAGCAATAAAATTCTTGAGAAAGATAAGAAAAATGTGAGCAACTGCTCCAATTGGATATAAATTGACTGAAAAGCAGATTGAAAAAAATAGGCTAATGATAATGCACGATTGAAGCTAGTAAACATAGTACTTGATATGTAATCAGATACGTTGAATAATAATAAAAAAATTCCAATATTAATAATAATCAATTAGGTTTAACACTTCCTCATTTTTAATAAAAGGTTTCCGGTAAACCGTTATCTCCCCCGAAGTATTCCATCTTCTTGTATTTTCTCTAAATTAAACTATTAATGATAACGTAGTTATGCTAATATTGTTTCCTGCAACTGTTTTTAGTTACAGTTTTGTCCGGACGAAGGAAGGATTTATTCATATTCGGACAACAGATTATTCAGTGTCTGTTTCTCAAAATTTAAAAAAAATATGTCAATCGGAAATCTAAAAAAGTCACCGCACACAGGTTAAGTCCACTCCATTCGCAAATACACGATAAAACTCTATTCGCAAAAATGCTCTTTATGACCAATAATTATTATAATCATCATTAGGTTTTATCGCCATTCGCGAAAGGGCAAAATAATTGCACGTCTGGCAATGAAATAATGATATTGTCCAATTCAAGTCAATAAATCCAGGGCGCCTGCACGCCAAAGGGCAGTGAGCTGAACATACTGTTCCGAAAGCAGAGCGTAGAAATGATAAAACGTTCATTATATTCTTCTCTTTCACTACGCAAAGTTCATCGGATAGAATTGTCAAACATTAAAAAAAAATCTTGATTTACCTTCAATCATCAATTGCACTGCCGGAACATTATTTCATCTATAGATGAAGAAAAAACTATATAAAATGTTGTAAATTCTGTTATAAACTCGCGACCTCCTGACCTAAAATAAATACCACTTTAGATTTTAAAAACCAATAATTTACCGCTCTCTTACAGACTCTCAAAATATTTATTAAATAAATGTATGTATCAAAACTTTTATCCCATCCTGTAGGAGGCTTTAGAGGTCAAGCAAAAGCAGCAAACGACGGATTCAAACGGAACCTGCAATTTGGCATATTAAATTTTTACGACTCTTCATAGTAGGGTACGCTCCTTCAAAAATCAGGCACCGCAATAAACCGCGCATTTCATAGCGGACCAGTCTCCAGACTGCTGAGACGCCTCTGATACTAGAGTAAAATATTATATTGATCTTTGATGGAATAAATGATTATATATCAATTGGTTTAATTATTAGCTCATACATGTTTATACGAACAAAGGCATAATAATTCCATACTTTTATCAGAGTCTCAAAATTCTTTCAGTAGGATCAATTATGTGGTACAAAATTATATTTCAGCACATTAAATACCCTGTATACAATACAAATAGACTAGACACACTTACAATACTCGTCTCAATTTTAGTGAACGATTAATGGTTACTAAACATAAAAACAAATATGGACAGAGAACTTTAGATCACATGATTCCCTGCTGTTTAAATATGTTAATAAAAATATTTAAAAAAAACTGTATTAAAACTAAACAGTTAATAAATATATTGAAACTTGGCTAGCTGAAAGAAGCTCTTTGTATTACATAATAATGTGATATTATTTTATTTACGATTTATTGTTGTCGTTTATGTTTTAATTTAATTTAATTCTTTTCATATTTTTGTACAAATGTTTTTGGGTAAAATTCTCGATAAATATTTATGCTTTAAGTTTGTTGCATATATACATAATAATAATAATAGCATTATTTTTATAGCGTCGTTTTTGTGAAAAATCACCTCAAGGGCTCTGTACAAATATTACTTCCTATTCTTATATTATTACGTCTATTATTACCTCTATTCTACGAATTATTTTTTTTTTTACATTTATTTTCTCTTTTTGGACAGGCTATCATTACACATTATTTATAGACCATATAAAGATATGCAGTTAAATTATTAAAACTAAATTTAATGTTAAATTGAAAAAAAAGAAGCTAACTGTATTTATTCCTTACGATATATTGCAAGACGCTAATACAAATGATAGTGATTGTTTCCATTATATTCAAGAACGTATTTAAGCTAAGACAATGAATTATTATCCATATTTTTTAGGATAAATAACAAAGAATACTCTTAAAATGGGGGAGCGGCGGGGGAGGGTGGTGGCCGGGGGGACTGATCCATAGGGCCCTCAAATATATATATATTATAACCTTAACTGTAAAGTTTGAGTTTTGAATAACAAACTAGTTAGACAAACTACAAAAAAGTAGTTCATAGGGACTTTTTGAATTGATTTTTTTTTTGTAAAATGTAAATAAAAATAAATAAAAAAACGTCGTTCTGAAAAAAAAAAAAAAAGATAGAAATTGAAAACAAACACTTTGTGTATGATGTTCAGTTTTTTTTATCTCATACCCGTGAAAATCACGTAATTTAAAAAAAAAAGTATTTTTTGAAACAATTTTAATATAAAATTGTAATTTAAATATTTAAAATTTAGTTTTGTCGTCCCCCAGGCCGCTGATCAACTGTAAAAACGCCACCAACTATTGTAAGAATGCCGGCATAAATTAATTATAGATATGCAATAAAAACAAGAATTACGAATTTTCACATTTTATATTGAATTTTAGAATTTAAGTGTTATGTATAGTTACATACCCCGTAGCGCATCTCAACCGAAAATATATCGTCTATAAAAGGTTCGTTTTAATTATTATATAGGGTGTTTAGTGATTGGATGAAGGGAGCCAGGGTATTTAAGAAAAACAATAAAAAAATTACTACAGTCTAGGTTATGACACTGAAAAATATTCAAATACCTTCTGATTATTAGAATAATAATAATACTCGATACGACAAATAAAATAATAATAACATGCCTCTTTAAGATAATAATAATATTTGTTTACTTGTTCGTTGGTTCCATATTTCCATTGAATCGCAGTGCAACGTTTTATCAAAGTCATAAAAGTGCGACCATTATCAGACTGTATCGCCTCTCGAAGAAAGGTGTTAAAATAACAAAGTGTATAGAAAGCGTTACTGGGACCATTTTCAACGCCAATTTCCAGATGACTTCGCCTAGGATCATAAAAATACCCTTCGATGGATCCTGCAAGCTTCAATCAATTCATCTCTTTGACTTATTTCATCTCATCTCATCTTAACTCTTCATAACAAGTAAAATGCATTGATGGCATATCTTTTATATGCTGCTGTTTTAGCACTTCCTGTACAAACGCTTTATTCATAGTCTTTCACAGTCCCAGCGACCTCAGCTTGTGAGATTTTGAATATTAACAAGGAGAGTAAAAATGGAGGAAACACCTCGTTATTTAATAATAATAATAATAATAATATTTGAATAATTTGTACACCGCCGTTTTTTCGGGAAAAGTCTCCTCTAGGGCGCTGTACAAATATTAATTGCTACAGTTTATCTTATTACGTACACACACATATTGATAGCGAAACTATCGGTCCACAATGGAGTGCTGGTACCAACCCTGATATATGGCAGTGAAGCATGGAACTGGCAGAGGAAGGTTGAAAGTACACTGCATGATGTAGAAATGAGATCTCTGAGGCGAATGTGTGGTAAAACAATGAATGATCGTGTGAAAAATGTTGAGTTTCAAAGAATGCAAGAAGGATGTAAGCGTAATGAGTAGGATTAAGAAAGGGACGCTTAGATGATTTGGGCATGTCAAGCGAATGAACGAAGAGAGGAGTGTGAGGAGAATATATGACGCGAATGCGAATGGAAGAAGAATCTAGGGACGCCCGAGGAAGACATGGCACGATCAAGTAAGTCAGAAATCGGAATAACAGAAAAAAATGTATGAGATAATGTGAATGTGAATGAAGCAGGAAATGAATGCCAAGATCGTGTTGTTTGACTGTCCGTTCTCTCTGCCTACCCCTGCGGGGAAACGGTGTAATAAATAGTTAGTTACAAACGGATATAGAAACGACAAACGGCAGGTCACTCCAGTTTGACACTTTATATTTAATAGTTTTAGCTTGGGAACACATAATTTCGCACGCACAGGATACAATATTAGAAAAGACTGCACATCGCATGATATTGCAGTTGCTATTTTATTCTTATTTGCTATTGACATTGTATTTATTAGAAGGTTAGTGGCAAAATAAAAGTATATTCTTTTCGAATTTTAGAATCGAGAACACATTTTAAAAATGACTCAAGAATATAAAAATTCTAATCGGGTTTAACTGAAATTATCGATAGTAATCATTTACATTAAAATAAAAATATCGAAATTTAGATTATTTTTATAGCGCCGTTTTTGTGAAAAATCACCCAAAAGGCGATGTAGATATAGAACTACTTACAAAATAACGCCGGTAATTTGGACAATCTTTCAATTCTGAACGGTGGTCTCTTACCAGAACGATCTGCAAATAAACTCCCAATGTCGATATTTTTTGTTTATATATATATATATATTTAAAATGTTTTAAAAATTAAAGTTACTCCAGTTGACGACGTTACTAGTGGTGGGCGAAGCGGCTCGGTTTAGTTAGCCGGATCACTAAATCAGCTCTCTGTAAAGACAATCCACATAAAAACTGGACTAAAAAAGTATCGTGTAAGAGCGTATTAAGGACGTCTTTAGGAGGGCCAGGGGAGCGAGGGAGAAGGATAGTAACATTGTGAATGTATTATTGTTGTATAGCCATATGTATACTGTATAATATAATATAATTTTTTTTTTATGAATATGCACCTAAGGAGTACTGTAGGAGTAATATTAAGAATAAGCAAGAATGTATGTAATATGTTAAGAATGTATAAATAGTATGTAAAAGTAGCACTGTAGGAATACCACTGAATGGAGTTATTTAATCATGTTTAAGTTTATTTAGAGTTAAGCGCACTTGAAGTGAAATAACACAAAACTGCGCTATATAAATGCTTTGTTATTATTATTATTATGGTGCGGGGGGACGCGAACCGTCGTTCAATCGAGCCGGATCACCGAACCGGTACACTATAAAGAGCTGATTTAGTGATCCGGCACACTAAACCGAGCCGATTCGCCCACCACTAGACGTTACTACAGATTACAATCTCCAAAATTACAACACATCGCTTTGAGCAAAATTATCATTACAATAATATTATTATTACAATACATCACAAAATAATATTATTATTACAATACATCACAAACTATTAGCGAAAAAAATGATTCAATATTCATACTTAAGACCAAAATTATTCAACATCATACCCGATACATGGAAAACGAAAAGTACAAACTTCCTGCAATTTTAAATACAGCTTTCATATGTAATTCATTATTACTCTACACTAAACTAAAACATGCATATCATACTTTAAAAACAAACAAAAAATAAACAAATCTATTTATTTCTTTTAATTTACTTTATGGATTCTTTTATAATCCTTTATTTATCTAGGGCTTATAACAATATCCTAAAAATTGTATAATAACCTTCATCTTTTCTATCTAATTAGTACTGCGGCTCTTTGGCCTTATTACTATTACCGTCTCATGGTGTGATTTACTTGACTGCATTTATGTCACATTATTTGTGCTCTTTGGGAAAAGATCTTAACTGGATTAAAAACCCTAATAAAGGAAAGGAAAAAGGACAAACGATTGGTCATAAACAATTTACTATAGTTATTTTTTGTACTTACTGAACAAAATATTTTTAATATGTTATTAACTATTTGCTGCATCCTCTTCGGGCTGCACCCCTTACTTATATTATATTACCATACGATGTCAATACTAGCTTATTTCCCTTCTGTTTCTGTATAATGGTACTTAATGTGAACTAAACTTGTCAATTTGACTGTCTTAAAACGGAATTTGTTCCTAGTTGGGCAGTCAAAGCTTTCTTAAATATTTTTGTTAAATAATGTGTGTTTCAAATAAATACTCTTATTATTTAATCATTGAAGAAGATAATATTAACATAAAATAAATGAAAGATGAAACCGGACAAAAGGACAGAAATTAAAAATATTTCAGTCGCATCTTGGACTCGAACCCAGGTCCTCTGTCTATCCGGGGCAACGCTCAACCGACTTAGCTAATGAGACAAGTTCAATTTGTGTCATCTTCATCGATATCATATCTCAAATTCAAGATTTGTGAATATTATCTTCCATTTTTAATCTCATATTATTGGCAGCTATTTTTATGATGTTTACAAAGTTCTACCCGAACTCAATTGCAAACTTAAACAGTGTCTCGGATTTACATCCGACTTTTTATTTATATGAGACATCTTTTGACTTTTTTTATAAAAGTCTAAAGAATTCATTTTTTAATTATTAATTATTTTTATTGAGATTTAAGAACCTCATCGTAATATTTAATCATTGAAGAATATAATATTAACATAACTTAAATGAAAGATGAAACCGGACAAAAGGACAGAAATTAAAAATATTTCAGTCTACTACTATTATTATTAATAGCAGACAGAAAATGTTGAATTGCCGTTGAGGACTCGTAAACAGTTTGGAAGTGAATCGGGAAACAAAACCACTTGACAAATGACCCCACATCAGCGGGGCAGGAACACAACGAGGAACAAATAAAACAAACGGAACAAACGCAGGCGCTGTTTTATTAAGTGCCCCCGTCACTTCGCGGCTGCTACGAGCCGGGGGGGTTGGAAGTGACTGTAAAATGATTATCCAGCCGTCTTGTAAACAAGAAAGGTCAAGCAGAAAAGTTCGGGAACAGTTAAAATAGACCCATCGATGAAAGGGAGGGAGCTTCAAATAGACAAGGTCGTAACTCAAGCACAAGCAGGTATGGGTTTTTTTTACAAATGTTTATTGTTATTTTTTATTAGCGTTAAATAGACATTTGCGAATATGTGACGGTGATTACATGCACAATATTGGTCTGATGTTTTGGTGAAGATACTTGTATCGACTATAGATTCATAATTGTGAAGAAAGTTTTTCTTTTCATCTGAATCCTTATTCGACAGAAAGAAAGGGGGCTCAAAGTTCTCAAAGTGGCAAAGACGGCTGGAAGGTTATGATATAAATTCCTACGACGAAAGATTGTCTTCCATACCATACATTATATTAAATAGTGTCGGTTGTAGGTAGGTACCTAATAGAAATCAGAAAAACGGTCTTGGTACATGTCTGACATTTATAAATAGACAAAAATTCAGCGCGTTGCGATCGTTAAAAAGGTTTTAAATAGCAACATAAATATAGCTCATAGGAAAATAAAAGCAAGTTTAAAAAACGCGCTGGTCTAAGTACATGTGTTTTAACACTAGTCAGAAATCAGTGGTACTATCCGAAAGGAAATAATTCTACATATTTTTCTAAGATTTATGTTAAATTTTTTATTATTATTTAATGCTTTGCATGGAAATGCGATTTATTTAAATTCTGAAATTTTACGTATCGAAATAACTGTGTATTAGATGTTAGATAAATAAAAAAACAAAATTAATTGCACAAGATCAAAATTATAGATTACAAACAAACGTTAAAATAAATATGATGTTTTGCGATGTTTCTTTAAAACCAACTGTCAAGCGCAAATACGTTAAAACATTTTAACGTCAAGAACGCATTTGAAAGAGAAAGTGAGGAGATCGGTGTTGCCATAGTAATGACATTTTTTAGTTCCAAAATAATAAATACATACATATCACCGAAAAAAAAAGTTCCTACTTAGTATGTACTTCAAATTGAACATATTTGTATTGCCTGAATGACTAAATTAATACATAAATATATACGACGTTCTAAAAAACTACGTAGGAATTATTTTTTCATTAATTTCGTCATGATCTTACCAAATTAATGATAGTTGTTTGATTTATTTGACATTTTCGCCTCGGACTTAAAAGAATTGAATCTGCCTGAATGATTTATTTCGCGTAAAAATATGAAAACTTAATTTAATAATATCTATTTACGATAGAGATATCTCCAGAGCTACCACGGAAAGACGACGACGCCATGACAAATGGGTAAACGAGACTAATAAATCCAGATATTATGGTCATTTGTCTACAGAAAAAATAACCTCGTCGCCTGGTCTTGTAGCAAATGTAAATTTACAATGCGATTTCAATTCAAAAATATGTTTTTGACGAACTTAAAACGGCAGGGATAAGAAACACGTCAAAAAAAATTTACGTAACAAATAACGATTTAGCTATCAGATGACACATAGCCGAAAAAATCGCTAATGAAAATTACTAGAATTACCATGATTTTGATCTGAAGATGGCCGTAATTTATTGAAACCAGTATAGTAAATAAACAAATGGAATAAAGTTTTAAATTGTTTTCATTGTACATGTTGTATTGAAGGTGCTAGTAAATTCGACGTGATATTTTCGCGTTTATTTAACAATTCTGTCTGCTCAAACGACGATTGGGATGGTGAGTTAAATATATGTTTTCTACATTAGCGAAAACTATCGAACGGTGGGTGAGCTCTAGCACTATGAAATATGCGCCGCTTACTCTGTCTGAAACTAACAGATCAATGCAACTGCCTTTATCTATCAGCATCAATTCCATCAAGACCTTTGGAGGTTTGAATAAAACTGTCATAAAATAAAACTGGACGCCATATTGTAAGATATAATCTTTTCTGAAAATTATTCATAAAAAGAGACCACTTTTTCGTGGGGTCCCATTCCAAGAACGTAAAACAGTTTCAAAAAACCTTTTTTCTAACTAATGTGTATCTATGTGGCTACGTTAAAAGTCTCCCAAAGTGTAGTATGCATTTAAAGCGATTTCTCTCCTTATTTATTATTGACTCCATAACGAGAATCATTTAGAAGTAATGCTCACCTTCTTTAATCAACAAGCATAGAGATATCAGCATTCCGCCGCTAGATTAATGGGCCCCGCTGACCAAGTTATGTGCTCAAACGTCAATAAACATGTCACCCAAATATCCATCTAATTAAACTTCCATATTCCGTCTTTATCTCCCCCAATTAAGAGCGAGGTACCAGGCGACCAGCAACCGGCAGAAGGCTGTTGTATCGAAGTATTGGTGGCAGTCGTAGCAGTCGTGGCCGACCAACCGCAGACAGCAAAAAGGTATAAATTTATTGTGACACTATTGATTGTTTCGTCGGGATACTGATAAGTAGTGGGCAGTTGGGCAGATGCTAATATATCTTGGTCGGGTGACGTGACGGTGGGTAGCTTACTTCTGGGCCTAATCCGGTGATGTGATGCCCAAACATTTATTTCCCTCTCACAAAGAAGAAAAAAATCCTTGGAAATTCCCCAGATTCAGAATACGTAGCCCAGAAATCGAAGGTTTCACTGTTGTCGTGAAGGGTGTAGGGGTAGAAGGGTAGTAATCTAAGGAGACATACTAAACTTATACGGTTTTTTTTTAAACAAACAATGAATATGGAAAATTTACGGACGTTGAAAAACACACATAAAAAGTGTAAAAAAAATAAGTATGTATATATTTGTTTTTCTTTTTAAAAAGAAAAACAAATATTCACAAGTTACAAATAACCTGACACTATTTGAAAATCTCCTACTACCATCACAGTAAGCGGATGATGTTGCTTGAGTCGTAATGGGGTCTTGAGGAATTGAACTCGCCAACCCAAACGTGATGCCAACTCAGCCACTGACCGGTCACATTATTTTGATTCCACGACAAATCAACACACGTCTGAATAGGCACACTTTCTTAAAGTGATATAACATCATTAAAAAAAACTAGTCGAAAAACCAAATGTAACCTTACACATAAAAATTGAAAAAAATAAATTAATAAGGAATTCTTTGTTGACACCACTTTAAAAATTAAAAAATCGTAATAATTTTATTATTAATGGCGCCACAAAATAATTACACATTTATTGATGAAAAATATTATACGAGTATATTATATATTATTATAAAAAAATAAAATAATTTTTTTTTTTTTTTTTTAAATCTATTAATTAGGTTAGATTAGATAAGGTTTTTGGGCTTTTTTTTTCTTTTTAATTTTATTCCTACTTTTAATGACTTAACATTTTAAAAAGTGTGCCGATTCATGCGTGTGTTGATTTATCCGGTCATCATCATTTTATGCCATTCTAAGCCCTCAGTGCAAATGAACAAATTTTAAAATTAAATGATAAAAATTGTTTTGATTACACCACTACTTTGATACATAAATACCTACATGTTTCAAAACCAATGGTTCACCAGGATCCAACGAATACTGAAAATAATGACATTTTAAGCATAGACAAATCAGCATCGATTTATTTATTAAAACAGTGATTTGAACAATAATTTTATTAAAAATGGTTGGCAAAGTGAATTTGCATTTATTGAAGAAATGAATACATAATTTTTTTTTTAAATATTAGTACCTGCCTACTGGCAAACAAAAAATTCCCCACTTATCACTGAAAATCCTTATATCGATCATATTTTTTAATTTTTTGATTTTTTCCCTGACAGGGGCGTCTTCATACTACTCGTACATGTCACTGGTCAACTATCACGCTAGAATTTAAGTGTGAATGAATACCTTTCACAAGACGTCTCATCTGCAATTACCAATAATACCATAACTCTTATCTTACCGATGTGTTGCCATAATTGTGAGTAATGTCCGATTGAGAAAACTCGACCTGGGCCCGTGTGAACGGATGTACTCACTAGATTTATTGTTTGCCTATTTTATTGTAAATTAAGTCATAACAGACTTGAATACGTGATGGCGGAAGGCGTAGGCGCTTAAAATATATTAATAAAAAAAATTATAGGTATCACGGCGAAAGTTGATGCGAACACTATTTACGCAGATGCATTGCTTGCATACAGCACGTTACATGACTTTCAATCTTGAAAATTTCAGTGATATTGAAAATAAACATATTTAATGTAATGTACAGGATAAATAACGTACTTGAAGTACCTTTGTGTAAAACTAGGTTTAGGCTCTTAACGCAGAGACATGCTTTTTATTGCTCTTAAAATTCAGAATGTAAGTGTCCACACATATCATCTTTAAACACGTACAGAAATAAAATAAAAAAACTGGATTAAAACCAAAGATATCAACCTTTTCCTGCTATAATTGTATATTTTCCCCACTTTTCTTTCTTTGTTTTTCGATTTGTTTTCTTATCCAACTTAAAATCTTTTATTTAACTTACCTTCAACAACCATGTATTAATACAAATAAACTAATATACTGTAACTAACTGATACCAGGTATACCTACGCACTGGCTTTGCCTATGTTGGATTTTTTGTTTTATATACATTACACATAGGTTGTTCAGATGTATTTATAATTTAACGTTAAAAATAAAATAAAAAATAAAATGTTTATAATCATTATACCTTGTTTGTGTGAATGTATGTATCAAAAAATGAAAAATAAATAAAAAATAAATGTAATGAGATGAACACGTTGTAAAACTTTTCGAATAACCGGATAAACTTGATGAATATTCAAAAAACGATCAGAGTGCGCTTTTTTGACGTAATCAAGACAAAAGGTTATTTCCCAGTGACGCTTTTTAAAGATATCACCGTCGAAAGTGTATATACATATCCACCAATACAAACAGATTGTGTCATTCGCATCTATCAGCTCTAAATGCACCACCTATATGAAATAAATTCATGCGGATGATAATTCATCCGTGTTATTTTTTTAAAGGAAGGTATTGATTGTTGATTTGTCGATAAAACACAGCCGTTGAGTAGGTACTGTTAAAAGTCGGTAGAAGGAAATTATCTGCGTATCAACCCCACAGAAAGCTTTGATCGCATTCTTTTGACATTTCTGAATAGGTAACTCTAACATATTCAAACATTCACGCCACATTCATCACGAGGCAACGGCACCGCAAACCCCGTAAAAGTAAAAACGAATGTGGGGTTACTTGCCTATTGACGTAACCCTCTGGTTGCTTGTTGCCACTTATCAATTGGTTCGTTCACCTGCCATTGAGCCCTATCAGATTACCATCTCGGGCCATTCATTACACAATTTAACCCTCACACGCCGGGGTACTTAACACGCGAACCCCCTGCCGCACACCGCACACCATACAGTGTATTATTGGCAGATATTGATAATGCTGACGCTTTGCCCCATAACTAGAGGCTATTAGAGGAAATTGAATTAATTGCCACCGCTGTATGCAGAATATACACGATTAAAAGCCATATTGAAAAAAAAACATCAGTGACGAATCATAGATTCACATGTCATCGGTGCAGTACTATAAATGCATCGTCTATTAAACACTTCAAGGAAGCCTAATAATCTAAGTACTCGATATAAAGACGTAAATATTTAAGTCACTATTCTATTGAAATATAATATTTTATGAAGACTTTGGCAAATCAAGATGCCGTATTATGATTTTTGCTAGACTTGATGTTTTTGTGTGGAGAAAAGTTTTAAGTTCCCATCCCTCAATAAAAATCATAAAAAAATCTATTTTACGACCTTAAAAATAGGTTGGTACTTCGAATAAATATTTCTTTATACTACTAAAAAAAATCAATTTAATAACAACTTTTGTATGTGATAATTAAACTGCGTCTTAAACTAGCTCGACATAATTTGTAAAGAAAGGCAAGCATTTCTTGTGGCCTTATGACCTGCAAAAATCTAACACAAAATTCACCAACACGCGACGTCGCGACGCCACTGCTCGAAGTGACGCCACTGCTCGAAGCGACGCCCGGTCACGCGTCACTCACTCGTCACCGCCCGCACACCGTCCCTTGTTCCCTGTACCCTGTACCTTGTGTAGTATATATTATACAGGACTGTGTATCTACAAGGCAGAAGAAGAACACAGTGTTGGGTTTTGCCCCTTCCTAAACAGGGTCGTGTTTGTTTTCCGCGGCGACTCACGAACGGCGCGGCGGATGAAATGTTTTCGTGGGCAATTAGCGCCGTCAGCTCACGGAAAAGTCCCAATAATTGGTGAATAATGATGAAAATATTGACAGATGATCAGAACGATTTTTTCCTCGATAATTTGTGTTGACGAACTTTTTTTGTTATGTCTGAGGGCCTTAGCCAAAACAATAATAATAATCTATAAACTTAGTAAAATATTATATTGCCATTTTTTAATGAAACATCACCACAAAAGCGCTTTTAAATAGTGGGAAATAAATTAAAGCTAAAATTCCTTAAAAAAACTTTGCAGATGTCCCAGGCTGTGAAGGTTTAGATTTGTGCGACAGATGTCATGAATGGAAAAAAAACAATAATTCACCAATGGTTAAAAATAACCCCGAAATCGTGTCATCAATTGTAATATTTATTTGTGTAGATAGGTACCTATAATATGACTTTCTTAAATGTGCGTCTAAATTCATGTGGTAGTATATTACTAGATTTAATCATTAAGGCTTGATATACCGAAAGTCCGATCTATGAACATAGTATCTGACTGAACTTTTTGGTTCCGTCTACATTCATTTTACCCATTAATTTGCGCATTTATTAAAAGTAGAACTTAAAAAAAATTACATATTATTTTTAAGACGGGAAAAACTAAATTGAACTGTCTAATATTTTTGCATGGCTTTGTGAACGCATTAGAGATACATGGCATAATAATATTTCATCCCCATTAAGACATCTACGTTGTATCATTATGCAAGCCAATGCTACTTGACTAGTTTCGAATGATACTGATTGAGCAAAATGACGAAATCGATTTTCCGTCACATTCGGAGGCGCTGCATTTGACAACGACAATAATATAGCTATTCAATAACCGTTATGACATTGAATTTGATGTAGATCAGTGTGACACCGGGCGGGGTTGGGGTAACCGACAGGTCTGCGACTTGACGTTGTGTGACGGGCACGACAGGAGACACGAGATTTGGCATGTCTCTTGCGCTCTTTCGTGTACGGCATTTACCTTGCTTATTATAATATTCTATTAAAACAAGACAGTATCAGTGTTTTGCTTGTAGAGATGTATTCATTTATACTTCGCCACCGATTTTTTTTTCGCTTTGGCTAAGACTGGCTTCTGGGATACATTTGCTATTTTGTATGGATTCTCACGTTGCTAGATGGGAATACTTGACCAGCATGCTCATATCAGTGATTGACTACTAAAATGAACCCTATGCATCATTTGTCATTGTTTTTGTAAGTTTAAATAGGTTAGCAAATTTTGTTATAGTAGAAGGATCACGTCATAATCATATTTTTAGCAGTTATTCTGTAATTCAGTTAAGTTAGGTTGGGTTTAGTATGAGATCTGTGTTAAACGTAGGTTAAGCTAGACTGGGTTAGATCAAGTGTACTTTGAGTTGTGCTAAACGTTTGGATGCTATTTATAGCAGGGTAAGAAAGGCTAGTCAAAATTTCTACAATAAATAAGCGATCATAAACATATCTTGTGCGTTGAATTATTTATTATGATTCCGGATACTTAATTGCCTTCAGCGTTGGCACAACACCGGCCCGTCTGAGGCATCGATCAAGCTAAATTCAAGATAATGTTGTATCCACAAATCACTCTCTCTGAAATAGAGAAGTGACACGCAGCAGCGTCTCTGCAGCCCTGATATTATTATAATATGACGCGTCTCGATGTGATGATCAAATAATTTATGCCGGGAGAGGATTAAATTAATTGGACATGATTTAGCAATGTCCACGCGCTAGTTATTGCAAAAAGCAATGTCCAGTCGGTTAGAAATCTATTCTTTGAATTTCAAGCGTTTCAAACAAAGTTATTGATAACTAGAGACATTGGGATCTGAACCAAAGCATCCAGGAGTTGAACATCTAATGTACTAAACATACTAAACATATCTACTTATAGTTGGATATTTGCTTATTTTAGTCCGTTAATCAACAATATCATATTTGTCCCACTCGTACTTAATTATTATTTTTTTCATATTGCTAATTACAGTTAATCATAAATTCAATACATTTTTATTTATTATAATTATTCGATACCAATGCTAATAACATAACTCCATATTAGGGGTATTGTATTATGTACATCAAGAACACCCTCAAATTATATAAACATATGTGTTGTTAATGAGAACCTTATATTAAATATTTTGTCAAATACTTGAAATGTAACTTATAAGAATTAAAAAAAAAAAGCTAAAAAAAAGAAATAAACAATACTATGGTAGTTTATATGTAATTAATCCAGTCTGTGTCTGAGTTAGCTGCATTCAGTTTTTAAAAAGAACCCCTTTGAACAGGATTGTATAAGTAAACGTTTAGTTTTTATAGATTTAGGTATTAGAATTAGCGGTAAAATATCAGTAAAATGCTGCGTATAAATGTTTTTTTTATTTTTTTTTTATTTTATTAGGACAGACTTTGGTTCGGTTCTGTTCTGAAATTTCTTCAATAATGCATTTTAAACCGTTTCCTTATTAAAAAGGAAATCTTTTGATTATCAACATTGTGTGCGTTCGGCTCGAGTCGAGCTTTCCGGGAGCTTTTCAGGCGTCCTTTTTAGTTACTGAACGAGTCGACTCACTCAGCGCGCGGCATTACAACGAAAGGCAAACATCACCCAGAATGTAGCAAAACACGTCCGTCACGGGCAACTGTCGAGCTTCGTGTGAAATTTATATTAAAATAATTATAAATTTCGAACAGAAGCCGTCAGCGGGAGAATAGATAAAAGGTCACGGCTTGGATTCCTGCCAGTGCGAAGAATTTAGATTTGCTGCCGAATGGCGTCGTTTAGTGAGCACGAAACCGTGGCTGGTGACAATAATGCTAGATTGATGCTTTCACATTATACAGCAACGGCTTATATTAGTTCGGTAACTTGAGCAACGTCAAGCTTGGATAGTTCGATTCGTCAGCTGTCAGGTAAACCTTATCAATAATTTCGAATGATATGATCATTAAAAAATCATCAAGGATGTATTTTTTATATGTCATCCACCAGCAACAGGTAATGATGACATAATATGAACCCCCCAATTCATCAAGTTTTATCATCGGTAAGATAACTTTAGCATGCAAAACAAATATTGCGTGAATGCTCGACGAGTTTTAGGGATAATTCGATAAAAGAGAAAAAAAAATGTTTTGAAAAAATGCAGAAACAAGGAGGCAATAAGTATTTATCGCTTCCTGCGGGCGGTCCGCTCATTAGCGGGTACAAGCAAAGGGCTCGCCTCGAGGTGGCGCTTCTGGCAGAGGAAAGGGAACACACAGACAGAAGAAGTGTTTCATTGCATCAAAGATACCAGGAGAGAAGAAAATTTATCTTCGCTCCTCGTCTTGAATGTGATTAGATATCAGAGTTTAACGAGAGACCGCATTCAAAAGATTCACTGAATACTCCAGCAGGACAATTTTGCTTCGTATGCAAATATCATTTCGGTTTCTACTTCTATTCCTTCTTGTATCCGCTCACATCGTAATATCATCAGGACAATCTTCACCTTGCGGGCTGTAGCCTGGAACAATTCAGCGAAGCTGCACACGTGCTTCTGGAAGCCTTTATTTACCACGTCTAATGTCTACAGGTGTGTCCATTATTTCTACCCATGTCTCACCTTGAGTTGTTGAACAAACAAAAACCCCATTTAGGTCCTATAAATCCGGTTATTTCTGATTTTTTTCTACGTGCTTATCAAATTTTTTTATTAATAAAATATTTGACTTTGAGTGTCCATTTCCACAGCGAACCTAAATCCTCGTGTACCTTAAATCTGCCAGAGCTGTCTCTCAAATCAATCGCTTCGTGTAACTCTCCAGATTAGCATGCGGCTGAAGAAGGTGGCGGCGCATTAGCATTTCGCGGGCGCGGCGATACTCCTTGCACTCTGAACTGGAAAGATTTGCGACCAGGAGCACAGGACCGCGTGGCGGTGTGTGAGAATGGGGGGGGGGGGCTGGAGTGGTCTTGATATGGAAAACGCTCTATTATGCAGTCTCACATGTTCGTGGTTCGAGTGAATTTCGGAATTAGAAATTGTGGCATTTCGTAAAATCTCCACCATGCAAAAAAAATTGATACATCAAACTAACTATCAAGCCATCCCTGTTCTACACGAACCTGTCTGTGCTTTTTATTGAATTTGTCTTGACATGCATTACTGGAGTGTCTGTTTAAAGTTGATTATTCCATCTCCTTTTGCATCTATCCTATAATCTAATTTCAACGTCCAATCTACTAAATTCCATATATCGCGGTTGGTGTCCATAGTCCTTTGTGGACTGTTAGTGTTTTATTTCTTTAGCAACTAAAAGTAAAATTCTTATATTTTGTAGATATCGTGTGATCTCTTTTTAATTTCTTGCTCTTCATTCTTAAGGAGCCATAAATATAAATTTATTTGTATAAAATAAAGGCACGAGATGCTAGCACGATGGCAAAAAACAAACTAACACTGCTCTAATTGGCTTTACGCATTATTATAATACGTTATGAAAAAGCAACGAAATCAATAATAGCAATTATTCATCCATCAGATTATTAATCATGGCAGTGGTGCAGATCGGTCTGGCAGGTGCCAAACAGTGGCTGCCAGTGGTCTCAATTCATTATTCCGTTCAATACACTTCGGCAGCTAGCACAATCATTTAGTTCTGACGAAACCCGGAGCATGGAGGGCTAACATAGGGGCCATTGTCGGAGGTGCTGTCGTCCCCGGGGCGAACTGTGACACTTCAGCTATACCAGACTGACTACAGACTACAGTGGACGATTGGCGACATAGTCAAATAATCAGAATCACAGTACGCTGTGACAATTTTGATTGATACATCAGAAATAAAAACTTGTTTATCCACTGGTCTGAAAGCAACAAAGTGATTTTTATTATTATAGAAACAAATCATTCTAATATTAAAATTTACATACGAATACAACTGATTTACAATTAGTTAAATATGAAATTTCAGAAATTAGAAAAAGTGTTAATAGTTAATTAAATTACATTAATAATCAAATATTTTTCTAATAATACAAATTTTAATAATAATAGCTATTATTATTTTATTTTATACGAGGTGTTATTTTCTTGATTTTATTTATTAATAATAAAAATAATTTCAGTTTTTAATTTCAAATATTTTTTTTATTTTATTTTTTATTATTTTTACAGTTTACATTTTTGATTAATTACTTACCTACTTTCATCACTTACTGTTAACTTTTGTTTATGTTTAATTTGTCTATTCTTACATTATTATTTTTCTATGTATATTATTTGTCCACAATTGTCATTATTTGTTAGTATACTGTGTATCCTGATGAGGGAAGTTTCGCTTCCGAAAAATGTCGATATTTATGTAGTTGTGTAAACAAGTATCCCATATTAATTTTATTAAAATGATTATAGATTTAAATTATCTATGAGCCCAACTTTGAGAACATGATCAATTAATTATTATTCTTAATTCTGAGCAACTCTGTTCGTCTGGCGCAGCAAAATGTCTCAGGTACGACGTCATAAAATTTGCTTGGATTTATCCGTCTATTACCTATTTTTAGCTCGTTATGGTATTTTCCATATGAAATTCTGATACATAATTCCATCTAACTGACAATGGTTGCTTACTCGTAACACCGTCCACATTCACCCGCTGCGCAAAACGAGATTGTGCCAGTTTCGTATTCCTCACTTCTCAATTAGCCTCTAGAGTATCGTAATAATTATTAACTGATTGGGAATTTTGTTTTATTAAAAAAAAAAGATCGCATTCATTTACCACATTACAAATTGTCAATGTACATGTAATGCGCCACTGATAAATCATTTATCGAGTCCGCATTTGAAATGCATCTCTGTCGGTTGAGATATTGAACATGAATGCATTCGTCACTGTCCGGCGATCGCTTCTGTGGTTCGTCATGTAGTCCAAAAATTGAACCTAACCATTAATTAACGCGACTTTTGATCTGTCATATGTTTTGCGGAGCCGGCGTTATATTCGGGTCGGAGCTGCTATCGCGATACGGATTCTATTTGCATTTCGCATCTAAATCACCTAATTCCGTCGGGTGAGACGAGGGGATTGTAATTTTTGTCTACTCCCGCCGCGCGCTGCGATCAATCTTGGGGCCATAACAATAAATTATTGAAGCAGACGAAGATCCCGAAATAGATTAGAGCAGCTTATTTATACCGGTATCTCTGGAGGTGCTGTAAGAGCGGTACATGGGAGACTGTTCACCGGTCATACCTCTCCAACCAAGTCTGATACCTGGCCTCATCTCTAACTGATATAACAGCTCTAACGAGGAGCCGACGCTAATTTCACGCGAACTTGCTTAATCAAACGATGTCTAAGAGAGTGTGACAACCCGCTGACATGACTTATGGGATCTGTATTTAACTCAAGCCAACTGGTTATTTTCTCAGAACTTTGCAAATCATCATGATCCACGTCTTCATTATTCTAATGTACCTAAGTACTATTTTTTTAACTTCTTAAATGTGGTTGTTCCTCGACTGTTGTGTCTATCGCCATGATACCGTGATTCGCCAGACTAACCCGTCAATCGGTAGCTGACAAATTGCTCCTTTGACAATTATATCTCGACGACATTGAGCGGTACCATATCGATTGCAACACAAGATGAGTTACATCGCCAAATAAATGTGTCACCTCTGGTAATATTGATTAATCCCCGCCGAGAAAAAGAGGGCAATAATAACAACTCGGCTTGGACGCCTTCCAAATGACGAAGATGACTGTTGAAAGAATTTCGAGGAAACAGTAATTCGGCGTGGATAATTTAACGGGATTGTTTAATCGCGCACAATTTATTACCGATTTATTACCCGACACATTATTATGCATAAACTTTCCAAATAATACACGTGTTATTTGTGACTGACCCAAATGAGTGGTTGGATTTTAAACAGCAATAGGATTTCAATAGATAGTGGCTGGCTAAAACATGTACGAGTGGTAGGAAGCGGTCGATTTTACGTACATAATAATACTCCCACGTCAAAATGTGTTCGGACAAAAAGAGGTAATAGAAACAACTGTTATTAATTATAACCTTAATAGATGCCGGAATATCAACGGTATGACGGTATGACCAACCAAAATAAATGATCGGATTTACTCGCGTAAAGGAAAGGAATGTCAGTAGTTAACCCAAATATGTAGCGGGATTTAAATCAGCACAACGTCCTGGAACAAATGGCGACACGACGTGTTCGATTGATTGAAATCTGGGATTAAATACACACGCACGGGCGATGGCATAATTTATTTGTCTCCACTTTATGAAACATGTTATTCTTCCTTTTTTATCGGCTTACATGCAAAATCTCTAACATGCAACCGTAATTTATCGAGACAAACGTAAAAATCTCATGCGACAGTGACATTGAGATATTTATTTCGGGGCAAGAATAACAATGAACCTTCACAAATGCTTTTTTTATTCGATACTTTAATACTGTTAACCGCGAGACTTGTTTACTAGAGGTATTCGAGAATGAGATAATGTTATCGTTCATAAAATGCGTATTAGGAATATTATATATATTTCGACAAGCTTCTATTGGCAGACATATTTTTATGTATTTCGTAAATCTGATTTTAAGAAAACACATTTAACCCAATTCTAATCTATGTCATAGATATATTCAGGATATAGATTCGATGAATAACAATAGACAGGTATTATCTCATTAAGTCGGTTGATATGTGAAGGTCTACCTTTGAAGAAGGGGGCATTTGTGCAGGCTACTCAGCGCATACATTCGCATGAAGTTAAATTAATGAGTCCTGTTTTTATCATTATCCGTCGCATTTAATTATATTCAGCTCCAACCTAACACTACCGAACCCGAGCGGTTTCACCCGACTGAGACTTACACCGGTGCGGGCACGCTCTATGCAAATGTTCCCGGGGAACATTAAAGCTCATCGATACACGAGCATTTTCATTGTGCAAATAATCTGAGCAATGAATACTGAATACGTTAATTGAATATGAATGTGTAAGCTGGGGGCTTAAAGTCGCACGCACACACGACATGGCCATGGAGGGTATCGGACGAGAGCCGCGACATTCTTAAATTTCAACAAACAAGAAAAGTCAATTAGTCCCTGGGCGGTTGATTTGTGTCGCGGCCAATGCCGCTAGGGTCGCCCGGTCGCCGGGACTCTCCGTGCCGCTTCGCGCTGTTCCGTGCTGTTCCAAACTACTGCTACTTGTGACCCGTCCAATTTTTTCAAAGAAAAAGGAAAGAAGAAACGGAGCGGGCGCGTTTATCAGTGATGAATGGCGGGATGCGTAATTCTCCTCTATATCGACCTTGTTTGCTAATCTTGTTGTGGCGGAATTCGAAATTGTCTTCGCGAGGAAGCCACACATTGGGGACATCTAATTAGGATATCAAATTAATTACATCACATAAAAAATAAGAAATGTCTATTTATTATGGCAATTTAAAAATTAATTGTTTATCAATTCAAATTAAGAGTGCTCCATGAGACAATTATCATCTTCTTTTTATCACGCAATTAAGAAATACAGAGAATTTTTTATGACGTTAGAACATATTATACACATGTAACGTGAATTAACGTTAATTCCGAATAAATAAGGTTTATTGTTATTTGTACAATTGACAAATCGATTTTGAAAAACAATCGATAAATCAACACATCTAAATGGACCAGCTTGACTGCAGAAGACGTCATCTGAATTTGATCGAGAAGGCTACGCATAAAAATTGACAACTACAGTGACGTCATCTAATACAAAATTGTAGAGTGTCATTAAACACTTCAAATCGGATCCACTTTTAGATGTAAGAAAAATATTTGGTATATTTCGTTAAATACGAAAACTTGCATAAAAAAATGTTATCGAAGAAAATTATGAAAAAAATTCTGTATTTCCTAACGCATTTTATTTAAGTATTTCGTAGTCTCTCCGTAAGGCATACGTCAGACCATCTTGGGTAAAAAGTAATAAATAGTGGAATGAAGCTGTTGACCAATAATTGCGCAATTTGGAAATTGTCAATCTCGTCCAGATCCATAAATAAACGGCAATGGACCAATGAACCAGCGGTGCATATTATATCATGACAGGAATGGTAAATCGAGTACATAACCATTGGTAAATAAATAGTTTTGTTTCAGTTAGTGACAGCAGACCACACACGACCAGTGCGGGGCGGATTTAGATTTGAAGGTTGGGAATACCACACTGCACCACATCAATTGCGTTGATAGTTCTGTTATGTAATACATGTTGTGACTAGGATTCCAGTAACATTGGTGGAATGGATCATTTATACTTAATTGCAGAAGAAATTTGAAAAAAAAAATTGCGCTCTATCTCTAAATACTTTTTTATGCAATTCATATTTGTCAGTACAATTCGTTATTTTTAATTTCTTTTATTTCCTCGTGTGTGAATAAAGCATTTGAACAGTTGAATAAAAATTAATTGATAAACTAAAGTTCTTAAAAACTTAAGACAAGA